>CAUYQV010109754.1:0-17202 GCA_963574575.1 Galagoides demidoff
GCTATTCAAGGTTTTTTCTGATTCCATATAAAATTAAGTATTTCTTTTAAGATCTTTAAAGTATGACAGTAGAGCTTTAATAGAGATTGCACTAAAATGGTATATTGATTTGGGGAGTATGGACATTTTTACAATGTTGATTCTTCCTAGCCATGAGCATGGTACATTTTTACACTTGTTAAAATTTCTTAGAGTTTCATAGTTCTCATTCTTAGGGATCTAAAAATAGATCTGCCATTCAATCCTTCAATTCCTTTACTAGCTATATATCCAGAAGACCAGAAATCACTTTATAACAAAGATATTTGCACCAGAATGTTTATTGCAGCCCAATTTATAATTGTTATGTCATGGAAGAAGCCCAAGTGCCCATTGAGCCACAAATGGATCAATAAATTGTGGTATGATGTAGGTACACCATGGAATATTATACAGCCTTAAAAAATGGAGACTTTACCTCTTTCATGTTTACATGGATGGAGCTGGAAAATGTCCTCCTTAGGAAAGTATCTCAAGAATGGAATAAAAAGTATCCAATGTACTCAACACTATTATGAAACTAATTGTTAGCTATCTTAAGAAAGCTACAATCCAAATGGAGCCCCAGACTACAGGAAAGGGGAGGGGGGGAGGATGGGTGAAGAGAATGATATTGTGGGGATCACACCTATAATTTATCATATTAGGGTGCATGTGAATTTGTCTAAAGGTTGAATATAAATGTCTTAACACAATTATGAGAAAGACATGATGGCTATGTTAGCCAGTTGGATGAGAGTTTTCCAGACTGCATATGGAAGCAACACACTATATCCTATGATAGAATTAATGTACACAATTATGATCTAATAAAAAATAAAATAAAATAAAAATTAAAAAAAAATTTAAACAAGAAACGTAGAAGGGATTAGTATTTCTCTATATCTTACTTGCCTGTATTATGTCACCTGTAATGTAAAGAGAGGTTTTTAATCTCTTTTAAAAAAAAAGGATATTGTAGAAATACATCAAGATATAATCCTGAATGTGACATATCAAAGAGAAAATGTTGAAGACCCCAAAATGCATTTGTCAAATATTTTATGTTATATATTAACATGCTTTCATGGTGGGAAACTACTAGATTAATATTTTTAGCAATAAAATTAAAAGCCAACATGTACCAAACTTTTTGTTTGTGCTAACCACTGGTGATAGGTTTCAATCTCCTTGAATCATTGAATCTTCATAGTCACCTTGTCAGAGGGCATTATCATTTTTCCTATTATAAAGCTAAGTTAAGTGAGGTTTAAGGAGGTTTTTTAGCAAAGACCAAATATTTAACAAACAACAGAAGAAGGCAGGACCAACCTCAAAACATTCATGTAAGAACACTTTAAAGTAGCAATTTTGTTGTAAATAACATTAAAAGTTGTGTTTTCAGAGAAACACACAGAAAATGGCAATGCATTAATCCTGAAAGTTGTAAGTTGGGAGAGGAGGTACAGAGTTCCCTCTTGAAGATGTTTTGCCACCAGAGTTACTACATGAAGAATAAAATGTTATAACAACCTATAGATTGACATCTCCACCCAAAAGAGTGGAAAAAAAGATCACGGTGCCCAAATCGCCCCCCCCCCCAAACATGTGCAATCCATATGGGGCTTGGGTGATCCAGAGCAGGGGTTCAGCACTTTTTCCCTAAGATTGAGTTTCATTCTGCTAACAGCATGTTGGCTGAGTGCCCACCAGCAAGCAATTAAGACTTTGTGCTTGCCTGCAATTTAGTAGCTCTCCTTATGAAACATGTAGCCACGTGGGAGCAGAAGCTTTGCCAGCATGGGTCACGGTCTGGGAGCAGCATCAGAAGAGCTTCTATGCCCCGAGGACCTGTAGTCTTCTGGGAAGTGGAGGAGAGGATGGATGATTGATTGGCTGAGCCTGTGAGAGAAGATCAGGACGGGAATCTGGGAAGAATGAGAACGATAGGAAGATATCAAAAGGAGAGCTAGGGGAAGAAGGCCAAATGTTACCAAAGGACCTTAAATAAAAGGTAGCTAAAACAACTTCTGAAAATCAAGAAGCAATTGGGTTAAAAATAAAAAGGGAACAAAAGCTGGACTTTTGATGAAAGTTTCTTACCACTGAAATGGAATGATACCCCATTAATTATTTTCATAAGCAACACGTGAACAGTGAACATTTACAATGTGCCAGATGTGCTAAGGGCTGGCAGTGTGAAGACGAGGGAGACATCCTTGTGTGAGGGTGCATAAGAGGAGCAGTGCAGTCCCCACGCTGAGCAGACAAAAGGCTGCTTTGCCATATTCCTGTAGACTCTTGGGCAAATGGGGACCTGCCACCCAGATTGCTTTTCTTTTCTTGGTTTCTCTTTATTTTGTGTCTCAAAGTATCATGACTGAGCTTGACCTAAGGTATGGAGCCCCCCCTAAAAAAATTAAAAAGCTTTATACAAAGATGAAGTAGTTTCCTTGGAAGGGGGTAAGCCTTTCCCATGTAAAAATGAAACAGGGCATGTCAATGATTTCCAATCTGATTGATTATTCAAGACCCCCTAGGCATGATGTTACAGTACAGATTTCAGCTTTCTACTCCTAGAGTTTTTGGTTCACTAGATCTGACCATATGTATTCTCATGCTGTAAGTATTGCCCTGAATAATTCTGAAATGAATAGAAATTAGAAAAACAGTATTTTCCCCTTAGCAATAGATTTTGTTACATTAAAATTAAATGAAGAACTCAGTCCCATCAGCTATATCTTGCATAGAATCTATAAAAACCTAAAGGTACCGAAAGCTCTTTGTAGTATTAATATGGCCGTTTGAGCAAGCCATCTTGGTGGTGTATGTGAAAACGTGTTTGTGCATGTTATTTTTAGGGATAGATCTATTCCATTAACCAAGCATAGATGTATGGAATTAGTTATTTTTACATTCCTACTATTTGGAAAGTTGGGCACAAACCAGGTTTGTACTGAGCACTAGTCTCAGAGTGACTTGGAGTCTTGAATCTATGAGCCCCTGGATGTCATGGAAAAGTCATAACTTTGTGAAAATCACAATCTGAATCAAAAAGATTTCTACAATATTTGTAGCATTCAGAGCATGGGTTTAAAATATTTTTAGCAATATCATCTTATGAAAATATCTATTGTATCCAAAAAGGTAAGATGGGATCACTTTAGGGCAGGGCAGATGTGTGTGTGTGGAAAGTCCGGAGTCACCTCTTCAACTCTGACCAGGTTAATACAAAAGATGGAAAGTCTCCATCTTTTCTAATGACTGAATAACAAAAATAGAGTCACCTTCTCAGCCATCATGTTAGCTACAGCAGGAGTTCCTAATTCCCTGCTTTAGGACTTCCACAGAGAACAGGTAGAAAACAAAGGATATCTCATTTTTAACTTTCTTTCCACAAATTGAGCCCTCTAATGATCCCAATAGATATGTGAGGTTAATCCCTGACTATCCACTGAAGCTAAACTCTGCAGTGCCTAAGTAAGTTAGGAAACTGTTCACACATGGCCAAATCTGGCCCTCTCGGTCACTCCAGTGGGGGCACTCCACGTGGTGCAAGAGCAAAAACCTATTTTTCAAATCCAAATAGGTTTGAACCTCTAAAAATAACCTTCAACTAAATGGAGTGAGTGAAAGTTGTCAAGTCTGCTGCCCGTGGCATATGGGGTAGGGTTAATGATGTCTACCTTTCGCTCTGGTCTCCACCTGGTCTTCACCATAGAGCACTTAGCATTTCTTCTCTTGCTTACCTGGTAAGAAGTCACGTTAGGAATTCAAGAAATTGGTCTAACTCCTTCAGGCCTATTTATAAAATCATTCCATTTCTCTACACTAAATTGACTCTCTGTGACACAAGAGAAGTAATAACGAGCTTCTATGACCAAGAAATTGCTATCACTTCTAACATGGAACTGAAGAGAATATCTAATTAAATTCTAAGTTCTCTCAAATGTGTTGGTTACACCTTAGTTTGTAATAATGATTTACCATCCTCTTCAGATATTTTTATCTGTTAATCATCACAGTAAGTAGGTTTTGTTACAAATCACTGCATTTTCAACATGCTCAGAGAAATGCCTACAGATAGATGACTCTGTAAGTGTAAAACCCTCAAAGGGCATGGTGTCTGTAAGGAAGTGAGTGTGCAGGTACACAAGCTCAGTCCCTGAGGTCTGCAGGGAAACAATGACAGTAACAGCACCAAAAATGGTGAGTGCCCCAGAGGTGGGAATTCCATCTCATTAAAATTATATTTTAAACTGGTGCAGGCAAAAAAAGAATTGCTTATCCTGTCGAGCTTACTAGATCTTATCTCCAAAGGAGTTAGTGCAGTGGCACATGTCACATACATAGCTTTTGTATAATGGCCAGATATTTCTAAAATGTTCAACTATAAACGTATTCCCTTCTCTCCACATCCCCACCAGCATCTGCAGCTTTGAGATTTTGTGATGTGAGCTAGATGATCTAACACAAACCCTCATAGGAGAAAAACTCAAATCAATTCAAGGTGAAAGGGAGGGGAATGAGGGATGGGGAGAGAAGAGGGTGGAGGGGTCACAAATCAGGTTAGGAATTTAGGAAATCAGTCTAACTCCTTCAGGCCTATTTACAAAACTATTTTACTGTGTAGGACACACCTATTGGGGGCGGGACACAATTATAAGAGGGACTTTACTTAACAAAGGCAATCAGTGTAACCTAGTTCTTTTTACCCCCTGTGAGCCTGGAACAATAAACATAAATAAAATAAAATAAAACACTCAACTATAAACTGACAATTGATATATTATTTATATTTCTGTTAGGGAGGATATCATCCCCTGTTTAGGCAAATATTTCAAAGTTGAGGGGAAACGCCCCTGAATTATGTCCTATTAATGCACCTCACAACGAACCCATCATTTTATTTTGGCAAAGGAAGCTTTGCAGAAATATTTGCAATATTTTGTGCTAATCCCTCCACGAGTCACTTTGGTGTGGCAAATATTTGTCCTAGCAGACTTTACTACAGTACCAGTACATCAATCTGTTGTTTTAACCTTTTAAATATAACCCCATGTCTCCTTAAAGGAAATGAAGAGTCATTGATAAAACCTTTTAAGTTTTCAACTTCTCTGCAATAAGGTGCTGGAAGAGAAATCAGAGCTTTATCTCACGGGAATGGACTAAAGGGAAGTGAGTGAATCTCTGCTTACTTTCCTGGCTCGTGGCTTTATGGATATGAGGGACCTAAAAAGTAAATGGTGGTCAGAAGGAACAAACACATTTATCAGAGCAGTTAGAAGGGACTGTTTTGATATTTGCCAAATTTCTTCTCAATAACATGTTTGGCAGCTACCAACTGACATGGCCTGCCCAGAGTTGATTTTGACGAAGCCTCTGGGATGTGTTAAAAAGTAAACCAGAGCAAATCGTGTACTGGAAAGCATAACTCAATCAAGGAAAAATGTATGATTAAGGGTGACATGGGCAAGGAAAGCTTTGCCAGAGCTCAGAGTAAATATTTGTATCAGTGTGAAGAGAAAGCTTCGCGATGCTGATGTCAACCAGCTGGAATTTTCATTGTTTATAAACTTTTGTTGTTAGAGTTGAATTCTGGCAGAAAAGGTACCAAAGAAAGAGCAATTTCCCAGCATGAAAGTTTGAATTGTGATAAGGCAGCTTGACCAGAAACAAATGTGACCCTGCAAAGTTTCAGCCGCTTTTCTCTTCCAGAATTCTCTTGCCAAGAAACAACCTTTCTGCCTTCAATCCTACTTTGATAAAAATTATCAGGATTAGCAAAAAGAAAAGGTTTCATTTTGGTCTGTGTCATAGGCTTGATGGCATTGTTTTCTTTAGTAAGATGATCAGAAAATGGGAAAGAATCTACATGGATTTTTGTTAATTTTTTTCTATAAAAGACTATTGTCACATGAATCAAATATTTTAATGATTGAAAATAAATAACTTTGGATTGAACCTAATGTTTTGAATGTTGTCTATTAATTTTATGATGCTTCGAAATTTATTTTTTTCCTCATGGGGTAGACCACTGCATATTTTTGAACAGAACAGCTGAGCAACTTACTGATTGCTTCTATTAAAAAGAAATCTGCATTTTCTCACTATCCTGTGTTTTGTAGTACTTTTTAGGAAGTTGGAGGTAGCCGAATCAAACTACATCACAAAGATATGAGATTATAAATGAGAACAAACAACTTGCAGGCCGAGAAAGAGACATTGTTGGAAACCGACTCCTAGCATAGAGTCTTCCTCTGTACACGAAGGGCATGGGTGGTGCTCACCTCACAGAGGGGACACAGCGAGCCTCCCCATTTTCGCAGATGGACTGCTACCAGAAAACTTTGCTCCCATACTGACAGCCTTGACCAAAGTCCCTTGCATCTCCCTCAGGATAGCCTGGAAGCTACTTTTCAACGAGGACTTTGTAGTGAGATCCACTGAACAGGAAATAAAGAGAACTCCAAATTCCTATCAAGTTATTTTTTCCTTTTAATAATTTTATGTTTTAAATATGGCCCAATCCACTTGGCCTAGGACATTGCAACAATAATAATGACATTGATAGTGTTGCTTCTGAGAAGACTGCATCACGTCAGTCCAAGAAGGAGATCAAACTTAGAGCCCCCCCACCCCGGGGGGCACTGAAGGCCGCTCTGCCTGTGCAGACACAGAAGGCATCACCAGCATAACCACATCACCCAGAAGTACTAAGAATAGAAACCAAGCCTCTGCTGGTGTAATTTAGAAATTTTTTATTCTGGTCCCTGGGCTTTAGAGACCTGGATCACTAACTAATTCCAATTTAGCATGCTCTTTTGATAAGGGTTTTTGTAAACTAGGCAGTAAGCTGATTATAACATTGCATTATAAAGTTCTGAGCTAGCATGTCCTGCTTGAGTGGTGAAGTCTCTGGGATACTCTGGCCAAGGGAAAAGCCCTGGAGTGTGGTTCTGTCTGGGGTACCAAATGATGGTGTGTTTTCAGAGTCAAAGAACTGCCAAGGACTTCCACCAGAGTTTGCACATTTGTCTCCCATCCTGGTGCACTTATAGCCTGTGGAGCTCAAAGGACTGCACAAGAAAACAAACATCACCTACAAAGCTGGGAATCCTATCAGGTGGGAACACTTGATGAGGACATAATGAGGTTTTAGTTATATTAAGTCACACACAGATATAAGAGTGACCGACCTGTCACTGAGTTACTCCTTTCTTATCCCCTTCCTACCTCTCAATGACAGGACATTCTCTAGGTCATTCTGTGTTGTGGATTGGGACCCTCTGCATTATATTTTAATTAAATGGTCGGATTATTAATGCGTGAAAATCAGTCACTGCAAATGTTGAGCTAACCATTTTTCATACATAATGTGTCCATATCAACATTATAACAGCCATCTACTAAAGATTGACGTGACCACTTTTAAAGAAGAAGCCTTGATAAATATTTGAGTTAAAGATTTTGGGGACCATGGTAAGGAATTAAGAGGTCAGACCTCACTGCTGATTATTTTCTGTTGCTATGTGGTGATAAAGAAACCACTCAGCCCTCTGTTTCTAGGTCTATTTTAGAGTTTTGTATATTTATGGTATACTACTACATAACATGTACTCATCACTTTGTTAAGAAGGGGGAGAAGTCAAAATGATTTTTGAAAAACCATACTTATAGCCTAAGGACACATTCTTCACAGAGTAATTGCTCTTCTTTGTGGATACTGGCTTCTGTATCTTTTGGATATTCCTCACCCCTCACTTCAACCTTATGTTATGCTAAGGTACCAAGTTATTATCATTTTTGCCTTTTGTGTGACCATACTTGATTGGTCCAAGGTAAGGAAATTAAAGTCCTTCCCAGGGATTTACATAAGGAATATGATACCTTCCCTTAATTTAGAAATTCTCTTGAATGTAGCAGAGGCAAAGGGCAGGTAGGTGGCCTTGGACCTCATTGTAGACTGAAAATAAGATAAAGCCAGACAGTGGGAAGAGGAAAAAATGGAATAGGAATTGGAGGTTAACTAAAGATACAGTTGGTTTTCCATGTCTCTGCTACCAACTAACCTTTGCCTAATCATCCCTCTCCATTGATACCCCAATGCTGAAAAACCTTAAAACACATTCTCTCCTTAAAATAGTTAAATTAGGTCTCCTTTAGTGGCGATGGCATTTAGGCCAGGGTTTAACTCGTCCAGCCACTGCCCTCAAGGGAATGTAAAGGCATTTACTGAATGCATTTTGTGTGCTAGGCTGATTACATTCATTGTCTATGGAGGCCTTTTAGCAGTCCTAGAACAAAAGGAATAAAGGACTAAATAAAGTAGCATATTTCCATCTAAAGATGAAAAACTAAAAATCAGAGAAGTTAACTAACTTATGCAAGGTCACACAGTTATATCAGAGTGAGTCTAAAGTCCAGCCTCTTGTATAGCTTGCAAACATCCTTAGAAATCTCCTTAAGAAAGGAAAGTTATCCTGAATTAAATTATTAGAGAATGTAATAAAATTTTGAGTATTATAAGCAGTGTATGATTACAGATAAAAAAAAATGTCAATGTAGGATGGAGTACCAAAGAAACATGTCTGAGATAGAACTCTATCATTTACAGATGAAAGAAAATATGCTTAATTTATTAATTCAGGAACTTAGAAGTCCAAAGGTCAATCTTATTTCACACATAACTAGATCTGAGATTCAAAAGCTCACCAGGACTCCGTCTCCATCCCTTGACTGTGCTTGTCTCATTTTTTGGTTTCACTCTTAGGCACACTTTGTACAAGTAACGGTCTTGGCATGTTCCAAAGACTCTCAGGGCCTGCAAATGAGAGCCTATGAGGCTTGTGTAAAGTGGGGGCCTCTGCACTGAAGTCCTTGCCCCTCTTCCCAAATACAGTGTTTAGGAAAAAACTTATCATGGTCCTTGAAACTGACAACTGTTTGGTAAGAAATTCCAGGGTTTGGATACTAAGAAAATATTTCAAAAGGCAGGGGTAGGCTTCAGGTCTGCACATCTACTCGGCACTTTAGGGGACTAACCCTAGGAGAGGAAGACCAGGCTTGGTTGGAGGACCAGATACCAACATGTAAGAAAAATACTGGCGTAGATAGCACCTAACAACATCAGGCTTACTGCTACTTAACAGAAAGTCTAATATCAACAGACAAAAGTACTAAAACAAAAGCCTTCGTTCGCATTGAATCCTAGTGGCCAGACTTGGGTCCCGTGCTCATAGTTGCCAAGTTATTGTTGCCAGAGGTTCAGATTAGCCAGTCTTGCTTTGCATCTAGAATCTGGTGGTGGGGTCAACACCACAGAATGTAGAAACAGAGAGTAGGTTGAGTGGTTATGATGCTACTTAAAGCCAGGCAGGCAAAAAGAACACAACCTTGATGGAAGTGTTATAATCAGAAGTGGCAAGAACTATAATCATAATCATAATCATATTGCTGTATTATAATTCAAAATGGCAAGAACCATTATAATAATGATCATATTGCTAAATTCTGAGTTCTAACGTAAAAATAATACTTAACATTTATTGAGCATTTAGTATATGAAAATTGTTTTGCTAAGAGCCTAAAATATATATCATTTTATGAACTTAAAAGCTCTGATGCATAGATGTTGTCACCATCTTCATTTTATGGATAAAGATAGGATTAGAGAAATTAACTAACTTGCTTTGCATGTGAACTGTGCAACTTTGTCTAGGGAGGAATTTCAGATGAATACAAGAACAGAGGGGATAGAAAAAGAGACTTCTTAATGTGTAAACCTATGTTTATTCAATTTTTAACCATTGAATGTTTTAATTATCCATTATAAATTTTAAAAATGATTTTAAGATTACCACTGTTCTTATATTCTGCTAAATTATTTGAAAGATATTTTCATCATCTTTCAAACCTCAACACTGAAAAAAAATTCCTTTTCTCTTATTGTTTCAATTTTACTTTTTTTGAAAACCACTTTTAAATGCTGGTAATCATTAAATCAATTGTCTAAAATTTATATCATCCATGAATAATTAATATATTCAATGGTTCAAAATCAAATCAATATAAAGCTTACACATTAAGAAGTCTTTTTTCCTACCTCCGGCCCCTCTGTTCTCTATAAAGAATCACTTCTATAAGTGCTTTTATTTGTGTGTATGTGTGTGTGTGCTTGCACGCACACACACCTTTTTAGAGTTATTAAAATGATCATGTAAAACTAGTTCATCATTAGTTGTATTAATTCTCATGTTCCTTACAAAAGTTTTCCATAAGGAAACTGAGCTATAGTGGCAGATGTTTCAGATCATTTTTTGCTCCCCTAAAATCTTGCCAAGTAGATCTTACCTACTCTTCAACATATGGAAGGGATAGCTTGAGTGACAGCAGTCTCTGCCAGTCTACATGCACGGTTTTCACCTCCAGGTCCAAAGTCCAGCCTCCATGGACAAGGGTGAAATTCCTGAGAATAGTTGGGTATTTTTGGAGCAACCAACTCCTGTTAAGGTGTTGGGGTTGTAGGAGATAAAGAAATAGGGTCTCTGGGTTGGGTAGTAAGTTATTTTCTGTCCCAAGAGCAGTCATGTAGAAGACATGAATGACCACCTGGCATTTCAGCGGCAGATGAGGACATGAGTGGGCATTAATGGCATGTGGCTATGAGTCAACCTAGGAGATAGCTTTGTGCACGGTGAGAAACCTTCAACCCCTTGGCAATTAGGTGCTGGTTCTTCTAGATTTTATTCCAAACTCCGCAGAAGTGGTTCTACACAGAGATGGCTAATACCTAAAGAAAAATTTGTAAATATTTTGCAAAATTTTGTAAAGTTTTGTAATGAATATTTTGTAAAGTCACACTTAGCTATAATTTCCCATTTTTTCCTATGTATGGCAACTTCAGGAATGACTTTTGGGATACCCTGTATCTTTGGAAACAAACTGAAAACACAGAAATGAAAACCAAGCAAACATAAACCTGGGATATCTAAGAGGGATAGAAGTCGAGATGGAAGTGGTTAATCCAAAACAGAAGGGAACAGGGGGCTGTGTTTTCCATTTCCGTCTTAACTGAACCCTCTAGTTAAAACTTCATGTCCAGTATCTTGGCAATGTGGTAAGCACTTGTAATTGCTGTATTACTAAAAATCAATGCTGTTAAGAACCCACTTGTCTAAGAAGGAAGTCTAAATATAAACCCGATGTAAATGGGCCTTTATATAATTACATTTCTTTATTGATAATAAATATATAATTCTTTGCTAGGGGCAGGCTTCACCTCCTCCTGGGGAAGGTATGTGGTACCCCTGGAGAGTCTGAGAGCCCAGTGTGTAGGGGCTGCAACTCTGTGAAGGGCCCTAGCTCCTTTTGGGAACAGCGTCATCTCCAACCAAGGCCAACTCCTCCCCTCTCTTTAACCACAACTCCACTCCAAGTCCAACTCCGGGAAAAGAGACAGGGCTCGGCCCTCACTGATCATAGGGACTGTGAACTATTGCATTGTCCTTGAGTTCCTACAGTCTCTGCTCTTCCATCTCCACTCCTTGGCAACAAGCATTTCTCCTCTTATAAAACCAACCAACAAACAAATAGAAATAAAGTGGTAATTATTTTTTTCCAACACTCTACTAGTGTAGAAACATCCATCTTCTCCCCAGACTTTAGTAAGGATAGGTTTGGAATCCAGCAGCCATTGGTTTAAAAAGGCCCATGATTATCTGGTAGTAGAAATTGGAAAAAAAAAGTAGTTCCCAATTTAGATCTTTTAATTCAGTTTTCTTAAAACACATACATTTGGAGTCTTTGAAAATGTGGCCGTCTGTGGCCTGTTACTTCTTCTCCGTGGAGTTTACTTTCAAGTGGCCAAAACCATAACGCCTTAGAGAATTAGGGTGAGTGGAGATAGATTAACTAGGTCCCAGGGTAATTAGAAAGGCAAACCAGCTTTATAGCTCTTTCTGCGTTATCCCCCGAAGAGGCGGCTGCAGCAGAGTGTGGACACTGTGTCTGCACATGGCAGAGACTGGGCTGCCTCGCATTCAGGCATAAGTTAGCCAACTTGTCAATGAATGCCATTAGTGCAGATGGGCCACAGGCACTCGGGGGTGGAGTGGCGGTGGAGTGGCGGGCAACCTCAGAGCGGCTCAGAAGGAGCAGGCATCGGATGGTAACAACTTTCAGTCATTACTGACCTGGGCTCTATTCAAACCAGTGACCTAGAAATGAAGGGCTCCAAATCCCATTACTAATTCCCCGAGCCATCAAGTCTCCCCTATGGCCTGGATCTTGTCCTGAAACCCAGGTCTCCTGTTGAAATAGCATTAGACAGCAGCCACCGCGTTGGCAGGCAAGGTTTTAAAATAAAGGGGGGCAGGGGCTCGGATGTACACATATAGAGTTGGCTGGAATTATTCCTTTAAAGTTTTTAAGCTCCTTTAAACCTAAAAAACCTGTACCTTCTTTAAAGTCACATGCTTGCCAGGCAGTACAAAACAGTGTTTGAACAAACGCAGCCTTCTGCTTTGTGAGAGTGGTGAAAATACACACGCTCCCTCCCAAACCCAGGAGTAATGAGAGGAAACCAAATGAGAGGAAGTTGTTGAAAAGGAAAGAAAGAGATTAAATGAGTATTTCGAGGATGAGAAGAATATTTACTGCCAAAGGAAGACAAGGAGCTAAATGAAAGCACCCTTGAACAACTTTCCCCCTCACTTACCATCTACGTGTCTCTTGCTCAAGCCCTCTCATCGAGGAGGAGCAATTATTTTTCTGTAAAAAAGCAGGATTTTTGTGAGTTAGGTGAAGCCCAAGCACAGCAAGCTGGATTAAAAATTGCAAAGTTCTGTCTTGGGACTTAAGCAAAAAGCTCCAAATTATACAAATAGTCCTGTAGATGGAGCTGCACTCTGCAATTCTAAGATCACTGCCTCAACAATGAAGCAATTGTTTCCTGTCTCCACTTAGCAATTCCTCCCTCTCTTTCGGTTCTTTCTGGTTGCATGTTCTATTTATTTTAATGTATACCTTTGTGTAAAGCCTGTCTCTGAGTGGTTAGATACCCCGTTGATATGTGGCCTTCAAGGGGGAAAAGGGAGTGCAGCCTATTCCCATGACATGCGAAGGCTTTGTAGAGCCAAAAAAACCTTCTCAGGAACACCTAATCCTTGGGCTCTGGCCAAGTACCACAATCTCTCTGTACAACTGACATGGGCCACTTGGGACACTTGAGAGTTTTAGGTGTGTCTCTCTGAAGTCAGCCCCGGCCAAGCATGAGGCAAATGTGCCCTACCAAAGAAAATAAATTATGTGGACTCCAATTTTCAGCAGTTATGAAGTATTGAATTACACATGCAAGGAATTCACTTTGGGATTAACCCTTTGGAACCGAAACTCAATCTTGTCACAGTGCCTGAGAAGGGAGCAGACTCTGTGTAAGGCCTGCCTTTCCTAAGACACACGGGTGACCAACTAGGAGGCAGACACGCTGAATGGAAGATGCTTGTAATTAAATGTGATTGTGTTAAACTGCTACCTGAGCCGGGAGCCTGTGCCCTGTCTCGGGATCTGCTGGTCGCTGTACCCTCCATTTTGAAGCCACTGTAAAGTTTAAGGATTCATTGCGAAGGCCGAGTTCAGCACTTCATCAGAATGCTTCTTAGCGTAACTCACACGGCCACCATGCTGCTTCTTCATTCAGGTTTAGAGAAGTGGTTGACAGCTGCTGGAACTTGACTGAAATCACAACTACAGAAGCCCTGACCCAGCACCGTCCTCTGTGACTCAGTGAGCAGTAGAAAAGGGCATCCTGTCCTGCCCCTTTCAAGAATTTCTGGTTCCCGGTAACCCTCTGAAGCACTAAGCTGTTAGTACACGATGTGGCTGAAAGTTAACATATAAACCCCGCTGTAGAAAAACAAAACACTGGTGTTTGTTTCCCCCTTTAAAGCTATTTATTTACCAAAGGGCCATAGAAAGCAAGTTCCTAACAATAACAGGAAGAAATCAGTCTTAAAAAACGTACACGTTTTGTTTCCATAACAAACTTAACATTTCAGTAAAGTGTGTGTCTGGAGAAGGCAAAGCCTACTGATTTGGGGAGACACGCAAGCTGCTCCTCTTCCCCTCAGATCCAGAAGCAGAAAGTGTGGGATCCACAGGAGGGATGATGTGTCTGGGGTTGGCAAACTGGGTCTCTGCAGAGATGTGCCCCAGGAGGAAAAACCATGACCATCAGTGATGGCTCTGAGAGACTGAGAGACCCTGGAGCTCATCCACTGGCCTCATTTTAACTAAAGAAGAACCTGAGGCTGGCAGAGATTCGATGAGTTGCCCAAAGTCTCCCAGACAGAATAAGAGAAGCCCCCTGACTTTGACTATAACTTGTTTCTAAAACAACAAATCTCTAATGAGAGAAATATCTCTCTGTCTCTAGGCCTCAGCTGCTTCCGACTGTGCAGAGGGACGGTAGCTGCCTTGTCAAATACTTGCTATTCTGAGTTATATGGAATATTTTGAGACACATGTAGAGATTTGCTAAAATAATTTGAGTGATACTAAGTGTGTGTCAGAGAGCGAGAGAGTTATGAGAGTGAGAGATCAGACCGAGGAATAGATGAAGTTTCTGACATCATATGGTTGTTGGGTGGAGTGAGTAATAAAAGTAATTGCTAAGCACTGTGAAATTAGCCTGTTGTGTAAAGCTAAACCAGGATGAGCCAAAATTTGCAAATATCATGAGACTTTTATTTTCAACAGGTGGCATTTAAGAATGCAAACTATTAGCACACAAGTGAGAGCTCAGGGTAAAGGGGGAGAGATTTGGGGATTTACAGACACAGAAAATTGGGGTGACTGAAAAACATTGCTTTATGTTTGTAATCGTTCACAGATCTACTTATGGAGAGAAATAGCTGTTTGGAGATGTGCTTAGAACATGTTTCTTTTACTTTTACTCGTAGAGGGTTAACGTGGGTTTGTACTAAAAAGGTAAGAAAATCAGCTACAAAAGGGAAAATCCAACCCAGGCTGCTTGTGGACAGAATGTGTGTGAGCCAAAATCCAGAATGACGGAGGCCGTAAAACAAGACCAAAGCCCACCCGTTGCACCCATCACAATCTTCTTACCAAATTGCTTTGCTGTATCAGATCCACCCTCACATATTTACTAAGATAAGAAAGAACTCTTTTCCTGGCGAGTACCCCAAGTTTGATTTATCACTCACAATATGAAAAGACTGCCAAACAAGCCTTTATAATTCCCAGCCCTTAAAATTATTAGCATCACTGGGCCTGCAACTAAGTCCAGAGGTGGTGGATGTGTACACAGTATGACTGGCGAGAAGTTGGTTTGTTGAGGCTGGTTCAGTCTGCCGAAAATGTATCATGAAAGAGGTGCCTAGTTCATGTCAGATCTAAGGAGATATTTCCCTCAGGCTGCTTGCAGGTAGCAAGGGATTTGTACAAAGTGGCAGATGTCATAAAGGATCAATGATTTCCTTGTAACAGGAGGTGCAGGGCAAACCATAGTGATTATGATGGTGACCAGATTTACCTGGCCAATGAGTACAAATTCTCAGCCGTAAGAAATTTCTACAAAGGTTATTCTAATTTTGTAACAATCTGAATTCTTCCCTATGATTTGTATAACTGATGTGATCAATTGGTACCTGTCAATATCCACAGGGTGTGAGATACTGAGACCTTTTCCCACAGTGAGAATTTAGAGATAATCTCAACCCCTTTTCTCCCAATCCTTCACCTTGAAAGAGATGCATTCTTCGGAATTGGGAGGTATAGTGGTGCATGACCAGAGCAAGATTCAAATGGGTGATGCAAGAAATTAGTGAAAATCAAAGAGAGATTGCAGAAATCCTAATTTCCCAGCTCTACTTCAGAGTATTATGAATGAGGCCAAATTTCAGGTTCTCCTAATTTAAGTCTTGACGGCTTGTTTGAAACAATAATTTGATTTCCAGTAGCAGAGAGCCTTCTTCTTACGTACAATTCATTATGCTTGTGTGTATCTGAGGTGAGATTTTGATCTGTTATCATTAACACTGATCTTCAGTTTCTCTTTCCATCTCCTTTGTTTATTTGAACATACAGTGAAAAATAGTGGTTAGAACTTTTTGATGAAATGCACCTATGATTTTTTTAAAGTAGACAAAGGCATGTTGACCATTGTATGTTCTGAGAGCAGACTTTGTATAAATATATGTGTATAAAATAAGCTCATTTTCACATGGCTCAAGGGAAACTAAACTCACTATAGAAACTTCTCTAATGTTTATTTCAGTCTAGTTTTCAGATTTCAATGTGCGTAAAAAAACAAATGCAAGTGGAAAATTGTGTAGGAAAGAGGGCGGCAGCCTGCAACTTCATCTGTGGTGATGTTATGCACAGAATAGAGACCGCCTGGCCGAGGTGAGTTTCTTTATAAGTCAGAGGCACAAACTTGTTGAATTTCTGTCACAAACCACTGCCCAATAGCATGCTTCCTCCAAAACGCCACTGGCACTGAAACATGTGACAATTAGCGTGTAAATCTATATGTCCTCTATCCATTTACTATCTCTCTGAAGATCTATTCCTATGTTATATCTATCGTTGCTTTTATTCATTAGAGAAATGATGTAAAATAACTTACATATGTATGTAAAATTATAATATGATAACGTAAAATTAATGGGTAAGTGGGTTTAGGGAACAAAACAAAGGCAAAATAACAATGGAAATGATAAGATGAAGGCAGAAGTGAAGTTAGCCATAAAACGTGTTCTCCTAAGGTACTTTGTACTTTGTAGGGTTGTCTAATAATGAGAATGTGTGCTTTCAGAAGGAAGCATAAAAAGGAAGTTACAAATTCTCTATTTTATGATTCACAGTGTCCATAATATAATAAGATAGTTTATAGGAGACACATGCTTCTAGGATCAGAAAGGACTTTTTTTGTGTGGGACTGCAAAAAGAGTTCAGAAAATTCAACCAATTCCCACCAATGGCATAGTATTCTAGCTCAAGTCACCCATGGCAACATTCTGCAGAATCATCATACTGATGATATAGCCACTCCATGCCTCAGCTGCTTTGCTGGGCACTCCTCAAAGGACTCAGCCTTCCAAACGCCCTGTCCCATCTATCTTGTCATTCCTTTTGTGATCTCATCTAGATTGGTGACTTTAG
>CAUYQV010109755.1:0-12242 GCA_963574575.1 Galagoides demidoff
GGTGAGAGTAGCCTCTCTAAGACTGTTCTGTTCTTCCATTTCCAAAACTACAGTTTTATACATAATAATTCAAAGCAAAAATCACATTAACCCTCATTTTAGATAATAATCAGCATAACTCAGTGATCTATTACAACATTCTAATTTAAATGTTAATCTCCTTAAAAAATAAAATAAGTTAAAATAAAATAGTTAAATAATAGTTAAAATAAAATAAGATTAAAAAGTTAATCTCCTAAATCAATCTTTCAACATAAGCATCTTTAGGATAGGATCTAAATTTACAAAAAAGTAAAAATGGGAGGAGGTGAAGGTTGCGCAGACCTACACTGACCAGCCCAGCTGTGTCATGGCCGCCCTCGCCTGGCGGACTCCATCTTATTCTTGCTACATGTCCTTTCAAACTCGGTTCTTTAACTGGTAATAGACAAATTGTGTCACCTTCATACAATGAAATGTCACTCAGCAATAAAAAGGGAGGAACTACTGACACAATGCACAACAGCTTAGATAGATCTCAAGGCAATTATGTTGAGTGAAAAGCAGGCCAGTATCCAAGGTTGTACAATATAGGATTCAACTTATAACAACACTCTCTAATTGATGCAGGCTTAGCAACAGAGAACAGATCAGTAATTGTCAGGGGTTTAGGGGTGGAGAAAAATCACAACTTCCAAACTGATGTACCAAGTTTGTACCCTGATTGTTGTGGTTACATGACTTTATGGAACTATCCACACATAAATTGCATGCAAGGAATTATTAAATCCAAATAAAATCTGCAGTTTATTTGACATTATTATGTCTATATCACTTTCCTGGTTTTGATAATTGCTCTATGATTATGAAATAGACTATCACTGAAGGAATCTGAGTGAAGGGTATCCAGGAACTCTTACTAATATTTTCGGAATTTTTATGTGACTCTCAAATTTCTTCAAAATAAAAAGTTGAAAAAAATATTTTAGCAAATGGAGTCCAGCAATGCATAAACACAACAGTATGTCACAACCAAGCATAGTTCACCATACAGCTGCAAAGATGACTCAGACTAGAAAGTCAACTGGTGTAATCTATTATACTAACACACTAACAAGAAGAAAATGGTGATCATGTCGATATTATTCATGTCGATAGATGCAGGAAAAAAAATTAAAAATAAGTTAACATACATGATAAAAACATTTCACAAATGATTAACAGAAGAGAATTTTCTCAAACTGATTAACAGTGTTTATAGCTAAAATTATTATAATTGTGAAAAAAACTGTTTCTCTACAGTCAAGGGCAAGTAAGGATGTTTATTTCTCACCTCTCTTATTTTTATCTTTATTTTTTTTGGCTTGGGCTGGGTTTGAACTCGCCACCTCCAGCATAGGGGGCCAGCACACTAATCCTTAAGCTATAGGTGCCACCCTCTCACCCCTCTTATTTAACATGTAGTAAATCTCCTAGTCAGTGAAATAGAGCAAGAAAATACATAAAAGGTACAGAAATTGCTAAGGGAAAAATAAAACTATCTTATTCATTGATGATTTAATTGCCTATAGAGGAATCTAAAAAAAAAGAAGTTAAAGCTCCTATATCTAATAAGTAAGTTTAGTAAGGTTGCAGGATACAAGGTCAACATACAAATATCAGCCATATTTCTATACGTTGGTGATGAAAAATGGGGAAATAAAAATTAAAAGCAATTGCCTGAATAAAATGACTAAGTATAAGCCTTGCAACGTATGTTCCAAACCTACATGTTAAAACCCATGAATGGAATTCAAAACAAAAGCCATACGATCATCTCAATAGATGCAGAAAAAGCACTTGATAAACATCTACAACCTTCTCATGATAAAACTTCAACAAAGTAGGCATACAAGGAATATGCCTCAAAATTATAAACGCCATATACGAACATGACGAACCGGTGGCCAGCATCATACTGAATGGGAAACGTTGACGCGTTCCTCCTGAGAACTGAATGAGACGAAGACCCACTGTCACCACTTTATTCTACATAGTACCAGAAGCAGTCAGACAGAAGGAAGATGTAAAGGGCATCCAAATAGAGAAAGAGAGAAGCCAAACTGTCACTTTCTGCCGAAGGTGTGATCTTGTATCTAGAAAATCCCAAAGACTCTCACGAGAGACTCCTAGAATTGATAAATGAGTATGGCAAAGACCCAGGTTATAAAGTCAGTGTACACAATCAGTAACATTTCCACATACCAACGACAGTACAGCTGAGAGTCAAAGAAGAAGCCAATACAATTCTCAATAAATACAAAGAAAATAAAATACTCAGGAATCTACATAACCAATGAGGGGAAAGATCTCTGCAGGGGGAACTGCAGAACAATAATGGCAGAAATCACAAATGACACAAACAAAAGGAAAACATTTCATGCTCACGATTCAGAAGAGTCATCAGCATTGTGAAAATGTCTGAACTGCCCAAAGTCATTACAGACTCAACACAATCCCCATCAAAATACCAATGTCATATTTCCCAGATCTGGAAATGCTTCATGTGGAGCCAAAAAGAGTCAAAGTAATATTAACCAAAATGAACAAATCTGGAGGTATCACATTACCAGACAGCAAATCGTGGCACAAGGATACAATAACCAAAACAGTGTGATTCTAGAGAACACAGATGTAAGACTAGCTACCTATAACCAGCTAGTCTTTGACAAAGCACACAATAACATACAGTGGGGAAAGAAAGCTCTTTTCATTTTTATTTTTTTTGAGACAGAGCCTCACCCTATCGCCCTGGGTAGAGTGCTGTGGCATATCACAGCTCACAGCAACCTCCAACTCCTGGGCTCAAGTGATTCTCCTGCCTCTGCCTCCCAAGTAGCTGGGACTACAGGTGCCCACCACAATGCCTGGATATTTTTTGGTTGCAGCCATCACTGTTGTTTGGCAGGGTAGATTCAAACCTGCCAGCTCAGATGTATGTGGCTGGCGCCTTAGCCACTTGAGCCACAGATGCCAAGCCAAAAAGCATTTTTTTTTTTTTTTGCAGTTTTTGGCTGAGGCCAGGTTTGAACACGCCACCCCTGGTATATGGGGCTGGTGCCCTACTCCTGGAGCCACAGGTGCCACCTAAAAGAAAGCTCTTTTCAATAAAAGGTGTTGGGAAAATTGGATCGCCACTTGCAGAAGTTTGAAACAGGAGACCTATCTCTTACCTTACACAAAATTAATTCAAGATGGATAAATGGCTTAAATGTAAACCATGAAACCATAAATATTCTAGAAGAAATTGTAGGAAAAAAGTCTTGTAGACATTAGGCTAGGCAAAGAATTTATGACAATGATTCCAGTGGCAAACACAGAAACAATCAAAATAAATAAATGGGACTTGATTAAACAGCTTCTGTGCAGCAAAGGGAATTATTGACAGAGTAAACAGACAACTTACAGGATGACAGAAAATACTCACAAACTACACATCTGATAAAAGGCTAACATTCAGAATGTCTATAAAGAACTCAAACAAATCAGCAAGAAAAAGCAAACAACCCCATTAAAAAGTGGGCAAAAGACATGAAATGAACAAATGTTTTTCAAAAGAAGATAGAAAAATGGCCAAAAAACATGACAAGTGGTCAACATCACTAATCATCAGGGAAACTCAAGTTAAAACCACAATAGCCCCATCCGAATGGCCATCATTAAAAAGTCAAAAGCAGGGCAGTGCCTGTGGCTCAAAGGAGTAGGGCACTGGCCCCTTATGCCGGAGGTGGCAGGTTCAAATCCAGCCACAGCCAAAAAAATGCAAAAAAAAAAAAAAAAAAAAGCAAAAGCAACAAATGTTGGCATCAATGTAAAGAGAAAGGATCACTTATATAGTTGGTGAGACTGAAGATTAGTGTAATGTTTAGGGAAAGCAGTATAGAGATTCCTCAAAGAAATAAATGTAATAAATAATGTGACCAGCAATGCCACTACTGGGTATCCACAGCCCCATTCCCCACAAAGAGGTCATTTTATCAGAAAGACACTTGCACTCAAATATTTATTGCAACACATGTAACAACTATGAAGATGTGGAATCAACCTAATTGCCCATCAATTAATGAGTGGATTAAGAAAATGAGGTGTTCTATATACTATGGAGTACTACTTGGCCATAAAAATGAATGAAATAATGTCTTTTTCAGCAATTTGAATGGAATTGGAGATTATCCTAAGCAAATTATCTCAGGAGTAGGAAAAAAAAACACAACATGAACTCTGTAATAATTGGGAGCTAATTGATGGACACACATAGGCACAAAGAGATGTAAAGTTCATAGGGAATCAAGAAAGGGAGGGCAGGAAGCAAAGGAAGGTAAACCCTCCCTATCAGGGGTAATGAACGGGCACAGGTGACAGGCAACTCAGAGCCCCAACTTAACCTTTATGAAAGGTATCCATGCAACAAAAACAGTTCCATCCCCTTAACACTATGAACTCTAAAAAATTCAAAGTCAAAAGTGGAGATAATTTTTCAAGGGCTTTTATATGAGGGTATTTATACAATAAGGATAGCCAAAGAGCATCATAGAAGGTCAACGGTTGGAGGATAACCTTGGGCAGCTGTACGCAGAATGTCTTCATGTTTTAAGGTTAGATTTCATGTAGATCTGACCCTGAGCATAAGGGGAGGAATTCCAAGTAGAGGGAAATGATGCATCGTGTGAGCAAGATACAGACTTGGAAATTAGAAGGTATACCTCGAAGACCTGTCAACTTTGGTGGTTTGTTTGTGAGATTCTATTTTCTTTAAAATCTCTCTCTTTTCTTAGTTGTGTAAGAACGGTGGGTTGACGTCTCTGGGGCATAGTCTGTATTGAGTCGCTGGCTCCCTCCCTTGTTTCAAGACAGCTCAGAGAGCCAGTGCCCTTTCATTACAGATATCTCTGCTTACCTTAGGCTTCATGTAAGACTAAAATAAACGTCCACTGGTTAGGAATATGTGGTTAAAATATAGCTGGATATCTTTGGAAGCCCAGACCTGCCTGATGAGCTCCAGCTGGAGAAGGGTCAGAGCCCTGTGGACACTTACAGGAATATAGCCTGCATTGGGTTCTTCAATCTTAGCCCCTCAGCAGACTGTTTGCAGCTACGAGCCCCAGGAGGCACGTCTTACTACAGATGCAAAGTCACAGCCGATGACAACGCCTTCAGAGGTCCTGACACTGGGGACAGCGGCTGCGGCTAATGTGCTCGACGTTGAGCTGAACACTTTCCTTCTCTATTATTATTTTCTCTGTTTCTAACACTTGTGCCTGTGGTTCAGTTTCCAAGAATTCCTATGCTGCAGGACACTTTCTTCCTTCTGTCTGTCTGGCAATGCTCTTTTTCCTCAAGGAACACCATCCTTTCTGAACCAATTTATTAACACAAAACATTAATAAAATATTGTATTTTTATCCTGGACTTTGAATTTCATCGTGGCAAGACCACTTAAAGGGATGAAAGAAACCCACAGGTGGCTCCCTCTTAGGAAAGCCTCAGAAGATCCAGATTAATCCCCCAGAGACCTCACTGCCCTTCAGTTCTACCTCACTCCTCACTGCCTCTCCCTGGGAGCCTGAGCTTCCTCATTGTCTGCTCACTGCTCAGCTGTAACGATAATCCCAGAACTGTTAAGCCAGAATGATGTCAAAGCACTGTTTTTTCTACCCCTGGAGAAAACCTGATACAGAAGATGACATTTGATGTGGGACTTGAAAGACAAGTAAAAATACAGAGAGGCACATTTTATTGAGCACCTACTATATGCCAGGAAGGAACTGAGTGAGTTCATTTAATCTTCATAACAGCTTGCAAGTTAGGTTAATTGGTGTCCCCATTTCATAAATGAAGAATTTTGAAATGCTGAGATGTCTACTTCAGCTACAAAGTAACCAAACTAGGCCGGCCAGGCTTTAGAATTCAAATTCTATTTTCTTTTTTCTTCTTCTTTGTTTTTCTTTCTTTCTTTCTTTCTTTTTTATTGAGACAGAGTCTCACTTTATGGCCTTTAGTAGAGAACCATGGAGTCACAGCTCACAGCAGCCTCCAACTCTTGGGCTTAAATGATTGTCTTGCCTCAGCCTCCCAAGTAGCTGGGACTACAGGTGCCTGCCAGAATGCCCGGCTTTTTTTGGGTAGAGACAGGGTCTCACTCTGGCTCATGCTAGTCTTGAACCTCTGAGCTCAGGGCAATGCACCTGCCTCAGCCTCCCAGGGTGCCAGGATTGCAAGCGTGAGCCACATGCCCGGCTCAAACTCTAGATAGAGAAATAAAAGAGCACAGGAGGCATTCAATACCCACATATACATACACATGCGTGTGCACACACATACACACACACACACACAGGAAAAACGGGACACAAGATACCAGCAGAGAAGGTCTTTATTTTGAGCAAAATTGAAGATTTGAGTGTGACTAAAATGTAAGTGATATTGAGAGAGAGGCTAGAGGTGAGATAAATAGTTCTGAGAATAAGAACTGTGAGAGAACAATGAAGATTTGAAATAGACATCATTAACCTCTGAAGGTGATGGTATGAAATAAATATGGATTATAGTTGAGATGCAAATTCATTTTAAATAGACCTACACTTCTCAACATTAAGAACTGACTGTGGCTTCATTAGACATTACTTTGTGTTTTTAACACAAGTCAATCCAAAAATCTTTTTTTTTGCAGCAAGAGAATGACACAGAGAGAAGCATCACAGGAGTCAACAGCTGTGTTCTGTATTTAACACAATCCAGTGGACGGGATGTGTTTTACCCCAAAATGTTCATCAGAGCAACAGAGAATGAAGAGACCGCTGGTCGTATCGTCAAACATGAAATTTGGCAGATTGCATTTTCAAGCAAATCTTTTTTTCCCAGTGAAATTTTACGCATAAATTCAATACATAACACAGAGGAAAGGGCTATCTCAGCAAGGAAGGCTTGGAGGACCAAGATCCCAGGGCACTTGCTTTCTCTTTATACGTATATGATTGATTTTAGAACAAACCATATATTTTGGTGGCAATTCTGAGATTGCTGAGAAATCTTCTGATTGTGAATCTTCTTCTCAGATAGAGTTAATTACAGGGAGGCCACGTACTGGGCAGGACCAGCTCTGTTCCTGCTGCCCGAGAGATACTGTCCAAAACCCAGCCCATCCAATAGACAGATTTCTCACGTAAATGGATATATTGGAATTCCAGCTTGGTCACTGGTCTCTTTTGGGCGTAGCTGACCTGACCAGTCTTATTCTGGTCTTCTCATAATTGCACTTCTCATCCTTAAAAGCATGACCCCTCTCTAGTCACTCTGCACCAGCCCATGGGAATCTTCAAAACAATACTTTACATGCCCCGTAGAGAAGCTACACTTGAACTGTCAGCATCGGGACCAATATTTATTTTTCAGCAAGGGATTGCCGTAAGTCTCCCACAGTGAATATTTAGAAGCATCAAGGATGGGTGAGGAGAAGGTGGGGAGCATTTCGTACTCTCTCTATCCCACATAATTCCACACCACTCTCACCATTTCTCAGCACATCCCCTGCTCACTATGTGCCCAGACTACATTAAAGGCTGGAAATCACGTAATGAGCAAAACAGGGAAGCATTCATCCTCGTGGCCCTTACATTTTAGAGGGGAAGACAGACAATATGAAAACAAATAAACAAAAAGCAAACCCTCATGCAGAGGCTGGGTCAGCCATCTATAACAAATCTGGCCCGTTACCTGTTTTTGGAAATAAAATTGCACCGGGGCATGGCCACACCTGTTTGAGTCTCATCCATGACTGTGTTTGGGCACCAATGGCAGACTTGAATAGTTGTGAGGGAGAAGGCCTGGTCTGTAAGCCTCAAGTATTTGTGATCTGGCCCTTTTCTTTTCTTTTTTTCTTTTCTTTCTCTTTATTTCTTTTTCTTTTTTTTTTGTGTGTGTTTGGGGCAGAGACACACTTCATCACTCTAGGTAGAGTGCTATGGCATCACAGCTCACAGCAAACTCAGACTCTTGGGCTCAAGGGATCCTCCTGCCTCCACCTTCCATGTGGCTGAAGCTATAGGCATCCGCTACCACACCTGGCTAGTTTTTCTATTTTGTAGAGATGGGGGTGCACTCTTGCTCAGGGTGGTCTAGAGCCCCTGAGCTCAAGGGATCCACCTGCCTTGGGCTCCCAGAGTGCTGGGATTACAGGTGTGAGCCTCAGTGCCTGGCCTATCTGGCCCTCATCTGAAAGTTTTTTGGCCACTGACACATAGTATTTCAGTTTGCAGAAGATACATGTACAATAGAGAAAAATGAAGCAGAGAAAGGGATAGGGTGTGGGGGTTGCTAATGGTGTAGTGTAACAGGAGATGATCTGAGTGAATAAATGGAGCATCAGAGAAAGCCTTACTGAGAAGGTGTTATCTGCGCAAATACCATTTACCTTCCAAATTAATCCAGTTGACATATTTTATTGTTAATCTTTCTGTGGATAATCTCTGCAATTTGATGACAGATTCTCTGCGTTAATGCTTTTATATTGCACTGTACAATCACAATCGCGCCGTGGCTTAGCTGTCCAACAGCCACCTCTCTCCCCAGTGACCTGTCCCACACTGCTTATCCAGATGAACCTTTTTGAATTATTTCACTGCCTGTCCCCTAAAAGGCTTCTTCAACTTTCCATTAACAATAGGATGAGAGTTGAGCTCCTTAGCTAGGATTCAACATCCCTCTGAATCTCTCTCCTAGTAACATTTCCAGAATGATTGATCTTCCTCCCTCCTTTCCTTCCCTCTCTCCTTCCTTCCCTCTTCTCTCTCCTTCTTTTTCTTTCTCTCTCTTTTGCTCTCTCCTCTCCCTCTCCCCCTTTTTTTCTGGAGACAGATGGGAAAGTACATTCAGCACCCACATAGAAGAAACATAATACCCACAGTATTATATTTTCTGCCTCTAAGTCACAGTCCAACTGTTCTATTCATTGGCTCATGGTTTCCCAGCCATTTCTAAGGTTCTCAGGTAGACTCTAAGGTAGACTGACTTTGAAGTCTGGAATGTCCTTCCTCCTGACGTCTGCAGGACACAACGGGAAGTTTTTATCAAGCAAGGAGCTGAAGGAAGAGAGGGGATGGTGCCCACTGACACCTGGGGAAGGGTGGTCCAGGCAGAGGGAAGAGCTGGGTGCCGAAGCCAATGGTGGGAGGGGGCTGGTGTGTCAGAGAGGGGCCTGTGGTGCCTTGGGGATGGGAGATGGAAGGTTAGGTGAGAGAGAGAGAGAGAGAAAGGGACCAGAGAAATGGTGAGAGTTTAAACTCTCGGTGAGAAGGGAGCCAGTTCAGTGTTGAGGGGCTTTAAGTAGACACAGAGGTGATCAGAGTGCAGGGCAAGCTGTGTCACAACAGGCAGTAGAGGGACGGGGATGCATGGGGACAAGTTGGGAGAATTTTAAAGCAGTGCAGGTCAACGCTGTTGACACCTTGAACCCAGGCAGCAATTGTCCTAGACCAGTGGTTCTCAACCGTCCTAAAGCCACGACCCTTTAATACAGTTCCTATGGGTCATGACACGTTGAGAACTGCTATCCTAGACAGATTGTTTCATTGCCTGGATAGTTTTGAATGTAGAGTGTGTGGGAATCTCAGGTGGGCTGGATGTGGCTCACACGGAGAGTGATATCAAGGAGGAGCCCAAGGTTTTGGCCTAAGAAAGCAGCCTCCAGGGGTGACAATTACTGAGATGAGGACCAGTGAAAGGGGAGAGGGAGATATTTGGGGGTTGTGGTTGGGAGTGGGAGATGCATCAGGAATTAGGTTTTAGACACAGTAAGTTAGAAATACCATTTATACTCTTGACTAAAAATATATGAGTAGCAATTTGGCTGTATGGTCACATCAGGCATCCGAGTCTGCTCACGTCCACAGTCATGTCTCCGTCATGGGGGCAGACAGTGGCAGCGTGTAGGGGAACCAACTACTTACAATTGTATGTGATTAGGCTGTAATTAATTTTACATAAAAACAGAAAACGTAGTTTGTGCCCGGTTTTAATATATATTGAATTTCCCTGGAATGCAACTATTATGTAAATACAAGGAAATATTACCTTTAAGTTTTGTTCAGAAGTTTCAGAAAGAACTATTTACCATTTTGGAAAGTCCTATGGCTGACAGCACTGCTACTCACAGTAACTCAGTCGCCTGTGCACTCCCGTCCTCAGAGCCATGGATTTTAGACCCCTTGGGTGTCCAGAAGCAGGCGTGTCACCTTAGGTCACTAAGGCCACTTACGTGAGCACTTAACATGTTATAACTATATCATGATGCTTACTATTTCAGTATCAAATATTTTTATTTCTTACTTTGTATCATAGCTAGTACCTTATTATAAACTATTTTTAGTCTCTATTCTATGTTATCTTCAAGGCTCTCAGGTCTGATTTTTCCTACCGCTGCCACTTTCTGGAAAGTTCTTTCTCTCCACCTGTGCTGAGACCATGACAGAGCATGTGTGCAGGCACATGAATGGATGCATCTCAAGACCGTGAAGCGCCTTTCAAAACACCTAGGATGAAAATGAGATACTGCATTTTCTAGGGTTGAAAGCTCTGCCCACCTTGGGCTCCCAGAGCAGCAAATCCCAAATCCTCAGCACACCCCACGGGCAGCTTCCAGCCCCGCTCCCCAGCGAGTCTCAAGGGACAGGAACAGACGATGAAAGAGATGCAGAATTAATGAGCCACACAACGGGCATCGTCCCAGCCATAAGGCCGGCTGGCCTTGTGGGTTTTCACCTTTGCTCCATCAATCTCAGCTTTAAATAAATTTTAAAATGGCAAAATTAGCATTTCTGCTACCTTTCTTCAAAAATGTAAATAAAATCAACAGGTCACCTCTATTCTGTTTCCTGAGCTAAGCACAGTTCATTTTTTAGTTCTTTTTCCTCAGCACCCCATCATTCCCCTCGTGCCAGCCCTACTTGAGAAACAGCACTGATGATATTTTTATGTTTATTTGTCACCAATGATGATGCACCCGCAGGTATCACTGTGTTTGTTTAAGCTGGCGCTGCTAATTTGATGAGTTCTCCAGGCTTCCCCTCCTTATTTCCCAGTGTCACATTTGGGTATTATATTTCTTCTACGTAGGTGCCGGATGTACTTTCCCTGACAAATAAATTCACAGCTGCGGATTTGAAGTCTATTCAGAATGTACTTTCTTAAGTGAGGCTTAGAAAGCTCTCAAATTCTTTTTAGTCCTTTGAGGTAACATTGCCCATTTAGAAAACCTGGCACTCAAGAAAGAAGGTTAATCCAGGGCCAGGAGGTTTGACATGAAGGGAAACAGGCACACAGACCAGTCTCACCAGGATAACAGAGACACTGAGGCTCACCCCCTCGTGGCCGGGTGCAGAGACGGGCATCGCACAGCAGACCGTCACGGCACAGACTCAGCACACAACTCTTGATAATCGGCTAAAGTGTTAAAAGTATTTATTTGGAGTATAAAATATGTAAGACACACCTAACAAATTGTATTTGTCATTTTATAAATGTAGATCGAGAGAAGTTAGAAATGAGGAAGTAGGACTTTTATAAAAAAATTTATAATTTGGAGATGATTCTTTAAGTCCCACCATTCCTCTTTACATGATCAACCTTTTCCTAAACACATCTGAGTTCAAACACAGGCAGAAAGTGATAATGCCACGTGAAGATCTGCTTGCTGATCTCCTCTGTGGGCATTTGTTCTGATGTTTCTTAACCTCACAGACTAATCATATTTCTTCTTAACACTTTCTAAACAATAATATGTACTTGGATAGCATTATGAGAGAATATATTACTGAGGTAGAATTATCAGAGAAATTTGTTAGATCTCAGCAACTTCCTCACTCTAAACATGTAAACACTGAACACGAGTCACATTAAATATTTAATATTTATACATGTAAGGAGCCATATTTGTCAACAAAACTTAATTGATCCTTGAGATAAAGAGGTTTTTTCAGCTCGGCGCCTGTGGCTCGATCAGCTAAGGTGCCAGCCACATACACCTAGGGTGGCTGGTTCGAATCCCCAGCCCGGGCCCACCAAACAGCAACGATGGCTGCAGCCAAAAAATGGCTAGGTGTTGTGGCGGGCGCCTGTGGTCCCAGCTACTTGGGAGGCAGAGGCAGGAGACTCGCTTGAGCCCAGGAGTTGGAGGTTGCTATGAGCTGTGATGCCATGGCACTCTACCCAGGGGGATAGCTTGAGGCTCC
>CAUYQV010109758.1:0-13280 GCA_963574575.1 Galagoides demidoff
TTCCTGGTTTTGGTATCAGAGTGATATTTGTTTCATAGAACATTTGGGGGAAGATTCTTTCCTCCTCATTTTTTTGGAATAGTTTCTTTAGTATAGGTATAAGCTCTTCTTTGAAGGTTTTATAGAATTCTGGTGTGAAGCTATCTGGACCAGGGCATTTTTTTGTTGTTGTTGTTGTTGGAAGATTTTTTTATAGTTTGTTTGATCTCAGTGCTTGAAATTGGTCTCTTCAGGAAATCTATCTCTTCATGGTTAAGTTTAGGGAGAGGTCTGATTCCAAGTATTGATCCGTTTTTCCACATTGTCAAATTTCTGGGCATAGAGTTTCTTGAAGTATTCAGAGATGATCTCTTGTATCTCTGTGGCATCTGTTTTTCTTTCCCCTTTATCATTTCTGATTGAAGTTACTAGAGATTTTACTTTCTTGTTTCTAGTTAGTCTGGGAAAGGTTTATCTATTTTGTTTATTTTTTCAAAGAACCAACTTTCTGTTTCATTAATTTTCTGAATTATTTTTTTCTTTTCAATTTAATTAATCTCTAATTTAATTTTGGTTATTTCTTTTCTTCTGCTGGGTTTAGGATTAGATTTTTTCTTCTTTTCCAGTTCCATAAGATGTTTTGTGATATTGTTGATGCACTCTCTTTCAAATATTTTTCAAATGTAGGCATCTAATGCAATAAATTTTCCTCTCAGGACTGCTTTAGCTGTATCCCACAGGTTTTGGTAACTTGTGTCTTCATTGTTGTTATGTTCAAGGAATTTAACTATTTCCTCTTTTATCTCTTTCTGAACCCAACTATTATTCAGCATAAGGTTAATTTCTATGCCCTTGTGTGGTGATGAACATTTTTGTTGGAGTTGAGTTCCACCTTTATAGCCTTGTGGTTCAAGAAGAGACAAGGTATAATTTCTATTCCTTCAATTTTGCTGAGGTTTGATTTGTATCCTAGGATGCGATATATTTTGGAGTATGTGCCATGGACTGATGAGAAAAATGTATACTCTTTTGCTTTGGGATGGTGTGTTCTGTAAATGTCTATTAATCCCCTTTGTTCTAGGGTTGCATTTAAGTCCTTTGTATCTTTGTTTAACTTCTATTTAGAGGATCTGTCCAATTCCATCTGAGGGGTGTTGAAATCCCCAGCTATTATGGTGTTATTGGCTAACATATTGCTCAGACCCCCCAAGGTCTGTTTCATAAATCTGGGAGCATTTAAGTTAGGTGCATAAACATTTAAGATTAAAATGTTTTCTTGGTATGTGGTTCCTCATCATTGTTGTTTGGCAGGCCCAGGCTGGGCTTGAACACACCTGCTCCAGTGTATGTGGCTGGTGCCCTAGCCGCTTGAGCTACAGGCACTGAGCCAAAACGTGGGAAGTTTTCATTTATGATAGTCTCCAGTAGGGCTTCCACGCTTTCAGGACCATCTTCTTCCCCTTTAGGGATTCCTATTATTCGTAAGTTTGATCACTTCATGGAGTCTCATAGTTTTCTTTGAGGCTGTGGTGGTCTAACTGCTTCATGGTCCCTTGGATGAGTTGCTCTATTATGGTTCTTCATGGTGCCTGAATTTTTCATTTGGTTCCTCCTCATGTGTGCTTTCTTCTTGTTCACTTCCTTGTGCTCCTTTTTCCTTCTCACTTCCTTCTTTGCTTCCAGTTACCTTGTCTCAGATTTTAGGTGATGAAGAGGTTTCTTGGTATGGGGTCAGAAGGTGGAGAAGTGTTGGAGTGATCAAGAAGAAGCAGGAGGAAAGGGGATAAAAGGAAAGAAGAAGGAATGAGTAAGAGAAAAGAAAAAGAAAGAAAGAAAAGGGGGAATAACAGAAGAAAATTGAAGAACAAGAGAGAAGGAGGACAGGAAGGGAGGATGACAGTGATAGAAGAAATGTTATTGTTCAGCACGATGCTAAGGTCATGCCTATAGCTCAAGGATTTTGAGGAGCTGAGCTGGGCAGGTTCTTCTAAATCAGTCACTGCTTACCAGCCTGAACACAGCCAGACTCTTCCTCTGCCAAAAATAGGAAGAGAAGAAAAAGAGCAAAAATGAAAGACAAGAAGAAAAAATTGAGTAAGGATGGAAAAAAAAAGTTCTGCAATGGCACCCATAGTTCAGTGGATAGGGCGCTGGCCACGTACACCCAGGCTGGCGGGTTCATAGTCAGCCCAGGCCAGCTAAACAATAATGACAACTGCAACCAAAAAATACCTGAGTTGTGGTGGGTGCCTATAGTCCTAGCTACTTGGGAGGCTGAGGCAAGAGAATTGTTTAAGCCCAAGAGTTTGAGGTTGCTGTGAGCTGTGATGCTACAGCACTTTACCAAGGGCAACAAAGTAAGACTCTGTCTCTAAAAAAAAAAAAAATCTGCAGAGTGATCTTCCTAATACTTTCTCCCTGGGGCCAACAGTTCTCCTGGCCTCCTTGAGCCAAATTACTGCTGCAGTCTACCTGCCAGACCACAGCTGTGTCACACCTGCCCTCAGCAAAAAAAAAGGGGGAAAAAAGAAGAAAGAGAGAGGGGAAAAATGACAAAATATTAAAATAAGATTAGATAGGGGCAGTGCCTGTGTCTCAAAGGAGTAGGATGCTGACCCCATATGCCGGAAGTGGCAGGTTCAAACCCAGCCCTGACCAAAAACTGCAAAAATAAAATACAATAAGATTAGATAAAGGAAATTGAGACAAGTGCCTGTGTCTCAAAGGAGTAGGATGCTGACCCCATATGCCGGAAGTGGCAGGTTCAAACTCAGCCCTGGCCAAAAACTGCAAAAATAAAATACAATAAGATTAGATAAAGGAAATTTGATTCAAATTATTGAATCAAATAAAGTTGAGGGAGGGAAGATAAATTAATAAAGAAAGAAAGAAGAAAGACAACAGACAAGGGAGAAAGAACAAAAAAGGAGGTGATATCTTGGCTGATACGGAAGCACATTACGTGGGAGAGATGATAAAAGTAGAAGAGTCTCTATCAGCTGAGAGAATGCAGAGGAGTGAAACAGGGGGAGAGAATAAATAAGCTAACATTTTGTAACCAAAAAACATAGGAACCCTTGCTCTTGTTGAATGTAAAAATGGAAGTTAGGAAAAGAACCAACCAAGCAACTTAGCAAAAACAAAACCCATGTAAACAAAATTTAAAAACCTCAAATAGCCTGATGTAAGCAACCTCAGAAACCAATAGAGGAAGGAAAGAAAAAAATCAGCGACAACTACAAGAAAGAAAAAAGACAAATATATATATATTATATATATATGTATATTCATACTATGACATAGGGATTCAATTTTAGTAGGAACATATTTATGTTTCAATATATTGCATGGACACCAGGTGGCGCTATGAATTTAGGGAACGAGCAAAACATCTGTTAACCTCTCTCAGGTTCCCAAGCTTGGACCTGTTTCCCAGCTTAATTGTTCCAGGCGATTGCCTGATTACCTGCTCAGCACTGAGACCCCGCCAATCTGGGATTCCACAGCTCTCCAAAATTCTTCAGAGGCAGGTCTCACAGTTTCCCCCAACAGTTCCCATGGAGTGTGGGAGTCCCTGGGTTTGTGACAGGATGCAATTTAGATTTTTTTTTTTTGAGACAGGTTCTTGCTCTGTTACCCAGACAAAAGTACAGTGGTGGTGTCAATCATCATAGCTCACAGCAACCTCAAATTCCTGGGCTCAAGTGATCCTCCTGTGTCAGCCTTCCCAATAGCCGGGACTACAGGTGTCCACCACCGAGTCCAAGTATTTTTTTCTATTTTTAGTAGAGATGGGGTCTCACTCTTGCTCAGGTTGGTCTTGAACTCCTGAGCTCAAGTGATCCTCCTGCTTCAGCCTCCCAAAATTCCAGGATTACAGGTGTGAGCCACCTCACCAGGCCAAGATTTATTTATTTATTTATTTATTTATTTATTTATTTATTTATTTATATTTATATTTTTTGGAGACAGAGTCTCACTTTGTTGCCCTTAGTAAAGTGCAATGGCATCATAGCTCACAGCAATCTCAAACTCTTGGGCTCAAGCAATTCTCTTGCTTCAGCTTGCCAAGTAGCTGGGACTACAGATGCCCACCACAACACTGGGCTATTTTTAGAGATGGGGTCTCACTCTGGCTCGGGCTGGTCTCAAACCTGTGAGTTCAGGCAATCCACCTGCCTCGGCCTCCCAGAGTGCTAGGATTATAGGCATGAGCCACTCAACCGGCTGGGCCAAGATTTAGATCTTAGGATAGACTGGCAGTCATATGAAAAATGGATTTGGTATGGGACAAGAATAGAAGAAGGGAGACCAGTTAGGAATCTGTGCAGGTGTCCAGGTTAGAAAAGAAGGTGGCTGAGTTAAGCAAAGTGCTGGTGAGATAGAGGACTGATCTTGCAATATATCTTGGAAGTAAATTTAACAGAACTTGGAGATATTTTGATGTGGAGATTCAAGGAGAGGGAGAAGTTAAAGGACAACTTCCCTTTTTCTAGCATGAGTGACTAGTGGATGCTGGCATTGTGGAGTATAGGAGATGATGACGAAGTTAAGGAACTGCTACCGTTTCAGGTGCCCTCAGGAATCTTACTGGGAGAACTGTGTAGGCAGCCCTTGTAGCTAGTGGAGAGGTTATTGTTACGAGTACACTTTTGTGCAAATGGCTTGTCCAGTCATGGAGCTGATGATATGGGGCTATAGTCTAGGCCAGCCTTGAGTATCTTGGGTCTTTGAGGGACAAGAACACAGTGGGAGAGGTTATGGAATGGGAGGAAAGCTAGGGCACAATGAAGAAAGGAAAAACATATTTTAAATGTACAAGGTAAAGGCCCGGGGGAGGTGGCTCACACCTGTAATTCTAGCACTCTGGGAGGCCGAGATGGGTGGATTGCCTGAGCTCACAGGTTCAAGACCAGCCTGAGCAAGAGTGAGACCCCATCTCTAAAAATAGCCTGGCATTCTGCTGGGCACCTGTTGTCCCAGCTACTTGGGAGGCTGAGGCAAGAGAATTGCTAGAGCCCAAGAGTTTGAGGTTGCTGTGAGCTATGATGCCACAGCACTCTACCCAGGGTGACAGAGTGAGACTCTATCTCAAAAATACATACATAAATAAAAATAAATGTACAAGGTAAAATTTGAGGTTATGAGATATCTAAAGGAGAAAGATAAACAGAAGCCAATAAAGAAAGTTCTAGCAAGGGTGTCCAACCTCTTTTCCTTTCTGCCGCACATTGGAAGGAGACTTGTCTTGGGCTGCACATTAAATACACAAACACTCATGAAAGCTGTTGGGCCAAAAAAAAAAAAGGGTTCGTGCATAATTTTCATGATCTGCCACCATAGATAAGCAAAAAAGTCCTCACATACTCTGTATGTGGCCCACAGGCCACAAGTCGGACATACCATTAAGGAAAAAGATGTGAGTCTTTTTAAAATTATAGACATTTGCTAACAGCATTGCAGAAAATTTTGGAAGTGTGTACAAGAAACCTTACCCATAAGCTGCCACCTCATCACAAGGCCATCATTTTGGTGTCTTTGGGGTACACATGATTGAAGCTAGAGCAGGAGCAGCGGGCTAGCTTCAGATAACCTAAGGTCACTGTTTAACGGGCTCAAAGGCCAGACTTCAAAGGCTGCATCAAAACTTAAGGAGGGGCCGGCGCAGTGGCTTATACCTGTAATCCTAGCACTCTGAGGGGCCAAGGCAAGTTGATTGCCTGAGCTCATGGGTTCAAGACCAGCCTGAGCAAGAAAGAGATCCTGTCTCTAAAAATAGCCAGGCATTGTGGTGGGCTCCTGTAGTCCCAGCTACTTGGGAGGCTGAGGCAAGAGAATCACTTGAGCCCAAGAGTTAGAGGTTGTTGTGAGCTATGACAGCACAGCACTCTACTGAGGGCAACAAAGTAAGACTCTGTCTCAAAAAAAATAAAAAAAAGAAAAGAAAAGAAAAAAGAAAAAGGAGAGACTGGCAAACAGGGACTCCTTAAAAAGGGAGGCAAGGCCTTCAAAGCCTTGTGCCTGTGCTGAAAAGAGAATCCTTATGCCTTTTTAAAAACTATTTGCACCTTTTCATTCTTTTTATTTATTTACTTTTTATTTTGAGACAGAGTCTCACTATGTCACCTTGGGTAGAATGCCGTGGTGTCATAGTTCATAGCAACCTCAAACTCTTGGGTTTGAGTGATCCTCTTGCCTTGGCCTCCCGAGTAGCTGGGGTTATAGGCACCTGCCACTAAGTCCAGGTAGTTTTTCTATTTTTGTTTATTTTTATTTTATTTTTTTATTTTATTTATTTTTGAGACAGAGTCTCACTCTGTCACTATGGCTAGAGTGTCATGGCATCACAGCTCACAGCAACCTCCAACTCCTGGGCTTAAGCGATTCTCTTGCCTCAGCCTCCCAAGTAGCTGGGACTGCAGGCACCCTTCACAACGCCTGGCTAGTTTTAGAGACAGGGTCTCACTCTTGCTCAGGCTGGCCTCAAACTCCAGAGCTCGAGCAATCTGCCTCCCTTGGCCTCCCAGAGTGCCCAGATTACAGTATGAACCATGGAGCCCAGCCCCAGTTTTTCTATTTTTAGTAGAGGCAGAGTCTTGCTCTTCCTCAGCTCAATCTTGAACTCCTAAGCTCAAGCAATCTTCCCCTCTCAGCCTCCTAGAGTGCTAGAATGGCAGGCATAAACCACTGCACCTGGCTCCTTTTTTAAAATTAAACTTTTTATTTCAAGATAATTGTAGGTTCACATTCAGTTGTGAAAAATAACACAGAAAACTCCCATACAGCCTTTATTCAGTTTCTCCTGGTGGTAACATCTCACGGAATTACAGCGCAATAGACAACCGGATACACTGACACGGCCAACATACAGAACAAAGCCACCCCACTACCTTCCCACCCCAGCCCTTCCTTAACCCCTGACAACAGCTAATCGAGTCTCCATGTTCGTAATCTTGTCATGGAAATGGAATCATACAAGCAGTTGACCTTCTGGGTTTGGCTTATTTCACTCAGCCTAATTCTCTGGAAATCCATTCCGCCTGTTGCAAGTATCTGTAGTCTCTCTCTCTCTCTCTCTTTTTTTTAGTGCATCATTACCATGGAGTGGATGTGTCTCAGCCTATTTAGCCATTCATCCATTGAAGGACATATGTGTTTCCAGTTTTAGCTCATTAAGAATAAAACTGCTAGGGGGCTGAGAGGTCACGGTGTGTGGACACACCTCATGGGGGTGGGACACAATTATAAGAGGGAATTTACCTAACAAATGCAATCAGTATAACCTGGTTCTTTGTACCCTCAATGAATCCCCAACAATAAAAAAAAAGAATAAAACTACTAAATGCTAGGAACAGTCATGGACAAGTTTTTGTGTGAACTTGTTTTTATTTCCCTGGGATAAATGCCCAGGAATTCAGTTGCCAAGTTGTGTAGTAGCTACCTGTTTTTTTAAAAGAAACTGTCAAATTGTTTCTCAGTGTGGCAGTATCATTTTACATCCCACCAGCAGTGTATGAATTCATACACACCTTCACATCCTACACCAGCATTTGGTGGTATTGTTATTAAATTTTTTTTTTTGAGACAGAGTCTCGCTTTGTCACCCTCAGTGGAGTGCTGTGGCATCATAGCTCACAGCAACCTCAAACTCTTGGGCTCAAGCTATTCTCTTGCCTTAGCCTCCCAAGTAGCTGGGGCTACAGGTGCCCACCAGAACACCTGGCTAGTTTTAGAGACAAGGTCTCACTCTGGCTCAGGCTGATCTGGAATCTGTGAGCTCAGGCAATGCACCCACTTTGGCCTCCCAGAGTGCTGGGATTACAGGCAGCAGCCACCACGCCAGGACCATCTTTTTGGATTTTATTTAAGATTTTGACTTTAGCTGGATTCCTGAGACTTTGGTCCAACAAGGGAAGTGGGGGATGGGGTGAATCCCATTACTGCCAGCTGGGAGTAGAAGTACAGATCTCCACTCAGCCTCCATTGACAACTAGGTAGGGAGCCTTCCCATTACTTTGGAGTGGGGATAGGAGTTCTGGCTCTCAGGTAGGCCTCCACTGATAACTCTTGGCTGGGGGGCAAAAAAGTTCCTCATTACTACTCCCCACATGGCCTCCCCTATTACTGCATGGTGGGGAGGGTGTAGCTTTCTTACAGCTAGATGGTGGTGAAAGTCTTTTTTTTTTTTTTAAATTGAGACAAAGTCTCACTTTGTCGTCCTTGGTAAAGTACTGTGGCATTATAGCTCACAGCAACCTCAAACTCCTGGGCTCAAGTAATCCTCTTGCCTCAGCCTCCCAAGTAGCTGGGACTACAGGCACCCACCACAACACCTGGCTATTTTTTGTTGCAGTTGTCATTATTGTTTAGCTGGCCTGGGCTGGGTTCAAACCCACCAGCCCTGATGTACATGGCCAGCCCCCTAACCACTGAGCTATGGGCATCCCCGGTGGTGAAAGTTTTAACACTCCTCGAGATCTTCTCATACCACCCCAGCAAGGGAGGGAAGAGTCACTTTATTACTGCCTAATGGAAGTCTAACCTCCCAACACGGTCTTCACTGACACCTCTGCAGGTGGAATCTCCTTAACTACTCAGCAGGGATAAAAGTCCCAGCTCCCTACTTGGTCTTCTCTGACATCCACTCTGGCAGGGGCTGTGGGCAGGGACTTGGGTGCATCTTTATAGTCTGGCAAGAGTCGAAGTCTCTGGTCCCCATTCGGCCTTTGCTGGTGGGATAGGGCAACAGTTTCCCTGTGGTGTTCAGCTACAATGGAGTGATCAACATTTAAAATTTTCTATTTTGCCAGGCACAGTGGGTCACGCTTATAATCCAAGCACTCTGGGAGACAGAGGCAGGTGGATTGCCTGAGCTCAGGAGTTCTAGATCAGCCTGAGCAAAAATGAGACCCCATCTCTAAAAATAGCCTGGCATAGCTGAGTGTTGTGGTGGTCGCCTGTAGTCCCAGCTACTTTGGAGGTGGAGACAAGAGAATCACTTAAGCCCAGGAATTTGAGGTTGCTGTGAGCTGTGACGCCAAGGCACTCTACTGAAGGCGACAAAGTGAGACTCTGTGTCTATAAATAAATAAATAATAGAAATAACCAGGCATTGTAGTGGATGCCTGTAGTTTCAGCTACTTGGGAGGCTGATGCAAGAGGGTGGCTTGACCCCAAGAGTTTGCTATGAGCTATGATGCAATGGTACTTTACTGAGGGCGACAAAGTGAAATTCTATCTCCAAAAAAAAAAAAAAAAAAGCATCTTTTGTATTAACCTGGATAGAATTGGAGAACATTCTCTTTAGTAAAGTATCACAAGAATGGAAAAGGAAATATCCCATGTACTTAATACTAATATGTAGCCAGTAGATGAACGAATATACACCCACACGAGAAAAGAAAACTCGATTTAATTCATGTTGGGAAAAGAGGGGGAGATAAGAGGGGGATTGGTCTGCTCCCACTTAATGGCAAAATGTGGGGGTACATGGCACACCTCCTAGGTACAGGGCAAAACTGCCACATGGACCTTACCTAACAAATGCAAGCATTATAACCAAATTGTATCCTCATATAAACCTGAAATTAAAAAAAAACAAAACAGAACATTACTGACAGCCCAGAAGTCCGCTCTCGTTCCCTTTCAGGCGTATTCTCCACAGAATAGGAACCATTGCCTCTGTAGTTTTTCTCTGGCTGTCTTAATAGAATGGTGCTGACAGCTTGAGATCCACTCTGTCCAGCTGAAAACTCTCTTCAGACTGTGTGAGCACGTGCACATAGCCATTTGGGTTCTCAAACACATCTATCAATCTGACTCCCCTCACTCAGGCACCTTAGATTTGAACATTCTTCACAGTCCCAGGTTCAAAATTGAATTTCATTATTTCCTGGAAGTTCAGTTTAGTGGTTAAGAGCATGGGATTTGGAATCAAATCCAAGTTCAAATCCTGGCTCTACAACTTCTCGGCTGTGTGTTCCATAGAAGTATAATAACAGCACTGATCTCAGGGTAGTGTTGTGAGGGTTAAAATAAAACCACTTGAGCGGTGCCTGCGGCTCAGTAGGTAGTGCACTGGTTCCATATACCGAGGGTGGCGGGTTCTAACCCGGCCCCAGCCAAACTGCAAACAAAAAAATAGCCCTGTGTTCTGGCAGGCACCTGTAGTCCCAGCTACTTGGGAGGCTGAGGCAAGAGAATCACTTAAGCCCAAGAGCTGGAGGTTGCTGTGAGCTGTGACACCACGGCGATCTACCAAGGGCGATAAAGTGAGACTCTGTCTCTAAAAAAAAAAAAACACTCAACCAGGTGCAGTGGCTCCTGTCTGTACTCCTGGCACTCTAGGAGGCTGAGGTGGGAGGATCTCTTGGGGTCAGGAATTTGAGACCATTCTGAGCAACATAGCAAGACCCATAGCAAGACATTTCTCAAAAAATTAAAAAATTAGCCAGGCATGGTGGTATGCACCTGTAGTCTAGCTACTTAGAAGGCTGAGACAGGGATCACTTTGCTTGAACTCAAGAATTGGAGGCTGCAGTGAGCTGTGATTGTCCCATTGCACTCTAGCCTGGGTGACAGAGCAAAACCCTGTCTTTCAAAAAAAAAAAGGGGGGGTGGGAGAAGAAGAAAAAGAAAAAAAAGAAACCCCATTACTCATGTGAAGTGCTGAGAATAGTGCTTGCTACATAAACCAGCCCTCAATCAAAGGTGTTACCATTTTTACACTTATTAGGACTGCTGTGAATACTAAATGATATAATTATGTAAAGTTCCTGGTAAGGTTCCTAGAGGAGCCATGAGGAGTCAGTACCTTTTGTGACTTGGTTCTGGTGGGTTGGAGGGAGGGAGGGAGACGCTTCATTCAGGAGAGTCATTGTACTTGGGTGTCCTTCTCAGCTCTCACTGCCTCCCTTCATGTCCCTACTGAGAACTCTACCAGTGAAGGCCCACACGGAGCAGAAGTCAGTGCTGCTGGTAAAGCCAGCCTCTCTCCATAGGCTGAGGTCTGCTTGGCCCCCCAGCTCTCACACTATTTTACTTCATTCTCAGTATGGCAGAGTAATTGCCCCCAGAGGCTTTCAGGCTAGGACAGCTCCATGTCCAAGGTCGGCCTCTGTGAGTCCTTTCCTCTCTTTGGCAAATAGTGCTGGAAGCTATGGCCAGGTCTGCCTCAGTAAAGCTCCCAGCACCCTAATTTGGGGGTTACAGAGCGAGCTTGTCACTAAATGTCCAAAATGCAGTTTGGGATAACTATTTTCAAACTAGGTCACTGTGAGTTTCTCTGAGGAGAAAGGAAAGAATGTCTTGAAATTAAACATAGCTAGGGCATTACAGCTCCCCAAAGTTTGGGGATCGGCTCCTGTAATAATTGAAGGTAATTTATGAACTGATCCGCCTTGCAAGAGAAATTTGCTACAGCCTCTAGATTTATGGAGTTGCCCTTCTCTCTGCAGACAGCAGAGGGCCTCATTAGCACAAACTCAATGTCACTGGGAAATATATGGGAAGGGAAGTTTGCCAAGGTTCTAGAAGCACAGTAAAACTTTGATTAACAGAAATGGGCAAGGAAATTGGCTGGTCAGCTTAATTCCCTCCAAAAAATGGATTTTCTGAGTTAATAGAGGTCGAGCAGAGCTTTCTTATTGCTCCCCTCTTGGTGGCTGAAAATTCACCCAAAATTCCCAAGTCTTTTTCACTCCCTCAGCTGATAATAGGGATCCTGGGTAGGACTGGCAGATTTAGAAAATAAAAATACAGGATATCAGATAATAATCCTGAATTTTTGTATATTTACAAACCATAAGGCTCTGGAATATGGAAAGAAGAAGGCAGACCAGACCAGGAGCGGTGGCTCACACCTGTAATCCTAGCACTCTGAGAGGCTGAGGCAAAAGAATTGCCTGAGGTCAAGGTTCGAGACCAACCTCAGCAAGAGCAAGACTCTCGTCTCTAAAAATAGCCGGGCATTGTGGCAGGCACCTGTAGTCCCAGCTACTTGGGAGGCTGAGACAAGAGAATCGCTTGAGCCCAAGAGTTTGAGGTTGCTGTGAATTATGATGCTACGGCACTCTACTGAAGGTGACGGAGTGAGACTATCTCAAAAAAAAAAAAAAAGAAAAGAAAAAAGGGGCTCGGCTCCTGTTGCCCAATGGTTAGGGCGTCAGCCACATGCACCAGGGCTGGTGGGTTCGAACCCGGCCCAGGTGTGCTAAACAACAATGACAACAACAACAACAAAATAGCTGGGTGTTGTGGCAGACACCTATAGTTGCAGCTACTTGGGAGGCTGAGGCAAGAGAATCTCTTAAGCCCAAGAGATTGAGGTTGCTGTGAGCTGTGATGCCACAGCACTCCACTGAGGGTGAGAAAAGTGAGACTCTGTCTCAAAAAAAAAAAAAAGGAAGAAGAAGAAGGAGAAGGAGGAGGCAATAAGGGATTTCAGAACCTGAGGCACAGCACAGTGGCAAGTTCCCTGGGTTTTCTTTTTGCTTCTTTATCCCAGGCTGGATGCTGGAAAGGCTGGCAACCTAGAAATGCCAATGGGCACAGATGAACAAGGCACTAGCAAAATCCAGCTCTCTCCAGGCAAGGGCTCAGGAAAGAAGCAGCCTAGCAAGACATAAAAATTTTAGACAATAACCAAGCACCACAAAGAAAACTGGCCCCGTCCCACTCATGCCAGAGATAACCAAGTGGGAAGGCAGACTGTAGAAAGGAGTGTTCCCAAATCTCTCACCAAGGTTCCAGAAAAGGCCTAGTATGGAGCCAGGATTTTCATTGCCACCAGGCAGTCATGAGCCCGTGCAACATTTGGGACATACTCGTACTAAAAATTTCTTTGTTGGGCGGTGCCTGTGGCTAAAAGGAGTAGGGCACCGGGCCCCATATGCCAGAGGTGGTGGGTTCAAACCCAGCCCTGGCCAAAAAAGACAAAAAAAAAATTCTTTGTTGTTTTTCTAAAATTAAATTGTTTTAGCTTTTTTTTCAGGGACCAGCAGGCAAAAATGAGATTTATTTTATTTATATTTATTTATTTATTTATTATCTTTTTTGGGGGGGGGGGACAGAGTCTCATTCTGTTACCCTTGGTAGAGTGCTGTGGTGCCATAGATCACAGCAACCTCAAACTCTTGGGCTCAAGTGATCTTCTTGCCTCTGCCTCCCAAGTAGCTGGGACTACAGGCGCCCACCACAACCCCCGGCTATTTTTTGTTGCAGTTGTCAAGCAGAACCCGGCTGGGTTGGAATCCCCTTGCCTTAGTGTGGCCGGTGCCTTAACCACTGGCCTGTGGGCACCG
>CAUYQV010109764.1:0-17760 GCA_963574575.1 Galagoides demidoff
TAAGATTTTTTTTTCCTTTTTGGTTTTCTGCTTATCAGTTAGAAGGATACATTGTTGGACTTAACATGCCTAATTAATGATCAGCTGTAGAGTGTAGTATTTATAAGTGACAATATGGGTTTGTAACATTAGTTTTAAAAAGAGAAAGTTTTGTTCTGTATATTTTGTTACCTTTTACAGAATAAAAAAGGAATTACATATTACAAAAAAAAAAAAAAAGAATGGTGGGAGGAGGGTTCTGAATCAACAGTGTCACAAAAACGTGTTCTCGGTTAGGCGCCTGTGGCTCAAGCGGCTAGGGCGCCAGCCACGTACACCTAAGGTGGCGGGTTCGAATCCCCAGCCTGGGCCCGCCAAACAACAATGATGGCTGCAACCAAAAAATGGCCGGCCAGGCCTTGTGGCGGGCGCCTGTGGTCCCAGCTACTTGGGAGGCAGAGGCAGGAGACTCGCTTGAGCCCAGGAGTTGGAGGTTGCTATGAGCTGTGATGCCATGGCACTCTACCCAGGGGGAATAGCTTGAGGCTCCGTCTGAAAAAAAAAAAAAAAAGAAACTACATTAGTGTTTGTTCAAGTCTTTATAGGCCAAGATTAAGGCCTAGTTGTGAAGAGGGTTCAGAAGAGCCTGGCTTGAATTTGATCAAGGAGAGAATGATTGTCAGTATCTAGTTATTATTGGCATCAGCCAAATATGGGAATTTCATTATTCATGTATCTAATCACTACGGACATTTAACAAAAAAAAAAAAGCCTGAACCCAATCTGTATACTCACAAGAGTTCTCATTCTGAAGTATATCCATCACTGTCTTAACACCAAGGGCTACCAAGCACTTATCCCTGGATTATGGACATTACAAAGTAATTGCTATTTGGACAGGAAAAGTTTCATCTTTCCAGCAGCGTAGAAATTTAGCTTCATATGAAAAATAAAAAGATACCTTATACAATTTTTTATGAAAAGAGATAGTTTAGGTAAAAATAAAATATTTGATGAGACGTAGATTGTCCTGTAGATATGGACAGGCTCCATATTTCCAGGTGCTGGGTCTAACCACAGTGATGTTTAGAATCAACAAGTCTGTGAAAAAGAATTTTTCTTTTTTCAGGTACAAAGTGAGAAGCAAAAAACAAACAAAAACCCCAGAAAATTTTGGCCAGAGACAAATTAGAAAGCTTAGTGAAATGGATCAGTCAGGTTCAATGTGCAGTATTGGTGTAGGGAGTAATTCTGTGCATTTTTAGTTGGGTTTACATAAGGTAAGTTTATCTCCTATGTTAACGTATATGCCTATTTTTTCTAGACTAAGTTGATTTGTAAATCTATGAAATTAGAAAGAAGGAAAAAATCAAGTGAATGAAGCAGGTCAAGTGTGCAGAAGCCCGAGTCTTGCCCGGTGCTGGGGAATCCACCACTGTGTCACCTCCTCCGTGTTCTTGCTAAATACGTTCCTGGTCGTTACAGACACTTTAATGGACATGAGTGAAATAAATAGTAAATACTCTTTAGTTCTGAAGGATATCTATTTTTTAACAAGCTACACACTTATGTTGGGCCTTTCTTTAGTTCTTTAATGCTTCAAAGTGCTTCCTACTGGCAGGGAAATCACTTCTCGTGAGAAGTCACTTTTTACAAGAATTAGTGTATCTTTACTGCATGGTTTTTTGTATTATCTCAAATGCAATATGTTAATCTTTTCAGGATTCCAGTCAAATTGAGCTGTTAAAAGAGTTAATGGATCTCCAGAAGGACATGGTGGTCATGCTGCTGTCCATGTTGGAAGGTAGTTTCAATTTATACCTTCAAGTTCCTTTTGTTGACATTTTGATTTTAGGGATCTGTGTGTGCTTATTTATAGAGTTAGCATGCAGCAAAGAATAACATAACACGAATGTATGATGAATGCCTTGATTTATTGCTAGCTTTATTCTTTTTCTCAAGTTAGAATTTCTTTTTAAAGGGAAGCTGGGTGTAGCGACTCTTACCTATAATACTAGCACTTTGGGAGGCTGAGGCAGGAGGATCACTGAACCCAGGAGTTTAAGACCAGCCTGAGCAATATAGCCAAACCCCATCTCTACAAAAAAAAAATTTAAGTAGTTGAGCATGGTAATGAGTACCCATTGTCCCAGGTACTTGGGAAACTGAGGCAGGAAAATTGCTGTGCCCAGGAGTTTGAGGTTGTTGTGACCTATGATGACACCACTGTACTCTAGCCCAGACAACAGAGTGAGACGTTGTCTTTAAAAATTATATATAATATATATGTATATATTTATGTATATTTATATATATAATATATATATGTATGTATATATTTATGTATATTTATATATATTATATATATATGTATGTATATAAAAGCATTTGCCTTATAGGCATCAAAACATTAAATAAGATTTCATTGTCTGTGATAAAGATTTTTCAGTCCTAAAGCACTGGGCAAATGTTCCCTTTTAATATCAACATGAGACTGGATTTCAGTTTATGGCTGTTTGCCCCACTTTCTTTATCTAAAACATGTTGCTTCTTTGATTATATTGAGGAAAACAAAGTCAACTTTTGTTCAAATACTGTTCGATGTATATCAGTCTCATTGCTTTGTAAATATGGTTTTACACGGCTTCGTGTAATCACTCTTTGAAAGCGTAACACTCTTTGAAACTATAGTTTGCTGGGATAGCTCCTGTAGCTCAGTGAGTAGGGCGCCAGCCCCATATACTGGGGGTTTGAACCCAGCCCCAGACAAACTGCAACCAAAAAGTAGCTGGGCGTTGTGATGGTCTCCTGTAGTCCCAGCTACTCAGGAGGCTGAGGCAAGAGAATCACCTAAGCCCAAGAGCTGCAGGTTGCTATGAGCTGTGCTGCCCATACACACAGCCAAGGCACTCTACCAAGGGCAAAAAAATAAATTAATTAAGTAAATAAATAAAAAGAAAGTATAGTTTACAATTATCCATCTTTTCCTGGGACTTCATTTATTGAAGGATAGATAAAGAGATACTCTTGATTCAGACATTATAAAAGATTTATATTATTATTTTCTCCATGTCAAGAAGGTGACTTTAACCAAGTCCAATTGTTTTACCACCAGGTAACGTTGTTAATGGAACCATCGGCAAACAGATGGTCGATATGCTCGTGGAGTCTTCCAACAATGTAGAAATGATTCTGAAATTTTTTGACATGTTCTTAAAACTGAAGGATCTGACATCTTCCGATACGTTTAAAGAGTACGACCCTGATGGCAAAGGAGTCATTTCCAAGAGGGACTTCCACAAGGCAATGGAGAGCCACAAGCACTACACACAGTCGGAGACGGAGTTTCTCTTGTCTTGCACGGAGATGGATGAAAACGAAACCCTTGACTATGAAGAGTTTGTCAAACGATTCCACGAACCCGCCAAGGACATCGGCTTCAACGTGGCCGTCCTTCTGACCAATCTTTCCGAGCACATGCCCAACGACACCCGGCTGCAGACCTTCCTGGAACTGGCAGAGAGTGTGCTGAACTATTTCCAGCCCTTTCTGGGCCGCATCGAGATCATGGGCAGTGCCAAACGCATCGAGAGGGTTTACTTTGAAATCAGTGAGTCCAGCCGGACCCAGTGGGAGAAACCCCAGGTCAAGGAGTCTAAGAGACAGTTCATATTCGACGTGGTCAACGAAGGGGGAGAAAAAGAGAAGATGGAGCTCTTTGTGAACTTCTGTGAGGACACCATCTTTGAAATGCAGCTGGCGGCTCAGATCTCAGAGTCGGATTTGAACGAGAGGTCGGCCAATAAAGAAGAAAGTGAGAAGGAGAGGCCGGAGGAGCAGGGCCCCAGGATGGGCTTCTTTTCCATTCTGACCGTCAAGTCGGCCCTGCTGGCTCTCAGGTACAACGTCTTGACCCTCATACGGATGCTCAGTATCAAGAGCCTCAAGAAACAGATGAAAAAAATGAAAAAGATGACGGTGAAAGACATGGTCACGGCCTTCTTTTCCTCCTACTGGAGTCTTTTTATGACCCTCTTGCACTTCGTGGCCAGCGTTTTCAGGGGCTTTTTCCGTATCGTTTGTAGCCTGCTGCTGGGGGCCAGCTTGGTGGAGGGTGCTAAGAAGATCAAAGTGGCGGAACTCTTAGCCAACATGCCAGACCCCACTCAGGATGAGGTCAGAGGGGACGGGGAGGAGGGAGAGAGGAAGCCCGTGGAGGCTGCCCTGCCTTCGGAAGATCTGGCTGACTTGAAGGAGCTGACTGAGGAGAGTGACCTCCTTTCAGACATTTTTGGCTTGGATCTGAAGCGAGAAGGGGGACAGTACAAATTAATCCCTCACAATCCCAATGCCGGCCTCAGCGACCTGATGAGCAATCCAGTCCCCATTCCTGAGGTGCAAGAAAAATTTCAGGTAATTTTTCTCTTAAGTCACAGCAGTGTTCTCTGTGGACCTCAGGTGGGAATCATCAATGAACTTGAGACCAGGTTGCATGAACTTGAGACCAGGACTACCTCTCTGCTAGCACCAGAGAAGTATTAAATATATGACTCACATTCCCAAAGAGATATATGATTTGGGGTTGACAAAGCTAGCCTTTTTATGATTGTTTATACATTATTAAATTCTCTTAAACTACAATAGTGTAGAAAGTACCCCCCAATGACATTGTCAATGGAGCTGTCATTCCATCCACAAATATTTCTTCAGTATTTACCAGGTATCTGGTGCCAGTAGACCATAAGGAATTAAAAGGTAAGATGTAGTCACTGCCCTTTTTTTTTTTTTTGCAGTTTTTGGCCGGGGCTGGGTTTGAACCCACCACCTCCAGCATATGGGGTCAGCTCCCTACTCCTTTGAGCCGCCCTAGTCACTGCTTTTGAATTGATTTAAACAGCTTATTAGAGCGATAAAACACATGAAGAAACTAGGAATGATTAAGTGCTAAATAGTATAGGCAGGATGCAGTGGGGGTTACTTAAATTGAGGCAATGGAAACTCTGGTATGGTTTAAAGCAGTTAGATGACAGGTAGGATCTAAATTGGCCTGGAAGGAAGAGTAAGATTTGAGTAGGTAGATAAAGTTAAGAAAGGTATTTCTGAAATGAGAAAACTGAGTGGGAGGGAGCCCAAAAGTCCATTGCCCCCACTGGTGCAGAAGAGGGAGAAGTTTGGGCCAGTAGAATGAGCCGCACACAGGGCCCTTCTGTGTCAGTCTGAGCAGAGGTGATGGTCTGACCCATGGCCGTGTGGCTGCCTAGACTCGTTCAGAGGTGACGTGTAACCCTGCTTTTCTTTCCCCCATTGACTCACTCAAGGAACAGAAGGCAAAAGAAGAAGAAAAAGAAGAGAAAGAAGAAACCAAATCTGAACCCGAAAAAGCCGAGTATGTCTGATTTCATGTAATTTCGTGTTTTAGGAAGTCTCTTTTTCCCAGGAGGAAGTCTGCCAGCTGGGTGGGAGACCTCAGGCCCCGGGCAGGGATGTATGTAGACTCCTTCTGCACTGCAGACACTCCCAGCCCTGCCATTCTGGCCTTTTCCTCCTTGTTCCCTAAGGATTCCCTTTTATATGGTTCTGTCAGCAGAAAAAACTCAGTGATTCCTGGGAATGGTCCCTGTAAGTGGACTGTTGGCCCCGGTTCTATCCTTAAGTCATGCTTGTATTTCTGCCCTTTTAAAGTGTTGTAACCCAGGCCATTTCCATGCTCCCCCCCACCAGCCCAGGGTGGCAAAGAACGTGCTTCTCAGCCTGTTCCCAGGCCCCCTTCTTCCCTCTAAGGTTGCCAGGAACAGAACTGTAACCATTGTTACCCAAACTGTGACTATTGCTATCTGAACTGTAACCATTGTTACCATAACCACTGATACCTAAACTGTAAACCCAAACTGTAACCCTGCTGACAGTGCCCTGACAACGGCAATGTTCATTATACACAAAAAAGGGTATAAAAGACAAAAAAACCTACACTTCGGGGCTGCTTGTCTTAGGACAACAGCCCCCTGCGCAGATGTGAATAAATCACCAATTATTTATATCAGAGTGGGTCCAAGTCTATTTTTCCAAGTCCTATAGGTCACTTCCAAAGAAGGGAGACAACAAACATTCTAAATGTAATTGCATAGAATCCTGTGGAGTGATGTTTTGAAAGCCTCATCCCAGGGCCAGGAGGGTTTATAAAAATACAGCATTTATTTTTTTGTACTTACACATGTATCCACACTGTGAAGCTCATTACATTGAATACAAATGGACTGTTCCTCAGTGGTCCCATTGCTGTTGCTATCAGAAGTCTGTAAAACAATAAAATATGCAACTGGTGAACTGTAGTGACTCTTTTAGAATACAGTGTATCCCCCCCAACCTTGATTTTTTAAATATAAGCATGCAAGCTTGTATAATGTGAGATTCTGAATAATGTTTTATTCAAATAACCTAATCAGAGACAAGTCTTTGCAAGAAAGCAGGATTTAGGTTACAGCATCTGAGTTTGCCAGGTGCATCTTGCTGACCTTGATGGTAACAAACAGGTGTAAAAGACCTTCAGTCCCCTCCACTGCCAGCATTAGGACTTCTTTGTGATCTTGCATGAGATGCATTAACATGACCCTGCAGGGGAACTCAAAACCCGCCTCTTCCATATTATTGAGTTATGCTTTGGCCGACATTCCTAACTCAGGGAACAACGGAATGCAATGGATTTTTAAATTTAAAACACACACACATATTCTCATCAAGAATTCCAAAGGAAGAAAAAAAAAAAGACTCACCCCTCCCACCCCCATCCCCCCCAACCCCTCCAAACCCACCCCCACATAGGAGATTCTGACTCGGCAGGGCTGCTATGGGGCTCAGGAGTCTTCACTCTCTCCAGCACTCCAGGTGCTGTGGGGCATAATTACAAATGCAACGATAAAAATAAAGAGTGGAACATGGAATTCCCTTATACTATTGGGTTTCTGTTAAGAAGGGAAGCCTATCTCTTTCTCCATGTTTTTGTTGTTATATATGCACATTTTGAAAAGTTGGGGAAAGAAATAAAAATGTTAGGTGCCTTGGTGCTTCTGCTCTCACATAGCATTTTGCTTTTCTCACCTAATCTATTATTTTCTTCCGCCTGTTTCCAGTGTGTGTTCTCTGGAGTCAGCACCATTCATTGTCACAGAGCTTACACTGCTGAGTCAGCTTAAAAATGGCCCCCAAAATGACTGCTAGGATAGAAAGGACACTATGTGACACAGCAGGCAGGCATTTCACTGGCGCTTCTTTAGTGTTACAAATAATTAGATAATAATTAGATATATCTCATATGATTTAAGTATAGCTTATTTATCATATGTGGGTTATGTATCTATGACTTTGCTTTAATGACAGATTGACATTGGCATCTAGAGGGTATCAAATGTCAGTGTTGCCATTTCCGTTATTGTCTGGAATACATGTAACATTAATACAATTAGTTATACTAAAATAATACATTTTATCCAATTAATAAAATTAATACATGTCGTTGCATATTGACATGTTATAGATATGAACAACCAAATATGTAGGTGTCTGATTTTAAATCTTAATAGCCAGTGATGAAAATTCAACATTAAAATCATAATAATTTAGAAATAAGGTATGTTGGAAAGTCACGGCAAAAGAAGCTAGTCAGGTGTGGTGGCTCATGCCTATAATCCTAGCACTGTGGGAGGCCAAGGCAGGTGGATTGTTGAGCTCAGGAGTTCAAGACCAGCCTGAGCAAGAGCGAAACCCCATCTGTACTAAAAGAAAAATGGAAAAACTAGCCAGGTATGGTGGTACATACCTGTAGTTCTAGCTCCTTGGGAGGTTGAGGCAAGAGAATCTTGTGTGCCCAAGAGTTTGAGGTTGCTGTGAGCTATGATGATGCCATAGCACTCTACCCAGAGCAACAAAGCGAGACTCTATCTCAAAAGAAATGAGTAGCTTCATTGCTATTCATTTCAATTTAATGTTTTTATTACACAATTGAAAGGGAACCTGAAAAGGTTAGCTGTGAAGATTCCTTGAGACTGTAAAATGTCCTCTAGATTAGAACGTCACAGAATTATCTGTCTACTGTGAATGGCAGGAACTTCTACCTGATCCTAAATTTAGAATATTATCATTCATGGTAGAGAAATTAGTCATCAATCATTTCTCTCTCTCTCTCTCTCTTTTTTGGAGACATGGTCTCACTCTGTGGCCTCTGTAGAGCACTCTGGCATCCTAGCTCACAGCAACCTCAAGCTCCTGGGCTCAAGCGATCCCCTGCCTCAGCCTCCAGAGTAGCTACAACTATAGGCACCTACCAGACCACCTGGCTAATTTTTCTATTTTTAGTAGAGACAGGGTCTCATTTTTGCTCAGGCTGGACTTGAACTCCTGAGCTCAGGCAATCCCCTGCCTCGGCCTCCCAGAATGCAAGGATTACAGGCATGAGCTACCATGACCTGCCAAGAAATCAGTTTTTAAAAAACTCTGCTATGACCCAAACTATTTGTTCACAATTACATATTTTTATACCATGCCTGTTCTTTAGTTTCTGGATAGCTTATATGTCTTTCCTTTATTTTTCACAGGGGGGAAGATGGAGAAAAAGAGAAGCCCAGAGACGACAAGTCTAAACAGAAGTTGAGGCAGCTCCACACACACAGATACGGAGAGCCAGAAGTTCCAGAGTCCGCATTCTGGAAGAAAATCATAGCGTACCAACAGAAACTTCTAGTAAGATGTTTTAGAATGCGTAGTGTTACCGATGTGTTGTAAGACCATAATATTTCAGGCTCAGTAAACATTGATTGACCTTCTCTTGGGTAGCAATAAGGGAACCAGTTCATACGTGCAAAGCATTATGTTTTATTCATTCATCTAGGTGTGTTTATTTTTTATAATGAAGACCATTGGTCCTCTGCTCCCTATTGTCAAACCCTTAATCTCCACACACATTCACACTTGGAAACCCTTCAGTTTAATGACAACTAGCACATCACTGCCAGGGTTTCCCACAGAGACATTAGGACAGGTCAATTAATCGGAGACTCTATAATAGACCAGGGCAAAACATGCCTGCTGGGGCACAAGTAATTCTCACTAATGTTCCAGAACTGAGTTAGTCAGTATTTCTGTAATATCACACTTTTATTTAAAAATCCAGGTATAAAAATATGAACTCAATGAGCCAACGTTCCTTTTAAGATGAGAAGGTCTGTTCAAAATTATCCTTCACTTACAGACCAGTAAAAGAAAAATGAGAGAATGAAGAGAGATGATAGTTCTTTAGGTAACATCGTATATATTTTGCAGAAGTGTTCCCTAAATTAGTAAAACGTAATTCATATCTAAAAAACAAGGAAAAAATATATAGTTATCTGTCTCTGTTCATGTTCATATTGGAATTTAGTGTAGGGGGTGAAAGGGTCTCTTTATGCAGGCTGATCGTGAACCCCTGGCCTCAAGTGAACCTCCTACCTCAGCCTCCTTGATAACTGGGATTACAGGTGTGAGACCCTGCAGCCTGCCACACTGGAATTCTTAAAAATCTTATTGAAAGGCCTTTTGTAAATACATACGTATATATAATATTTTATATATATATATATTTTTTTTTTAAGGGAGGAAAAGGACAGGGGATGAGTGTGTAGAATGAATCTATAAGAGGTACTGACCAATAATCCAATAATATCAGACCTAAAAATTAGGAGCAAAAAGGCAAAGTCATATTTAGCATTTTATAGCTCTTAAGAAATCAAAAACAGACAATGAAGAAACTCAGGGTACTACAGAACTCCATTCAACAAGGAGCTAGATTGTCCTCAGTAATTGCATATTCTACCTGCTTATGTATAAACATGCAAATATATTATGCATTTTATCTGATTTATGCAAATGTACGTTAATTGATAGCTTTAACTATGTTTTCTTGAACCATCTTGTGTTTTTCCCATATTGGTTATTCAAAGCATGCAGAACATAAGCTGGGCAAGATGGCACTTGCCTGTACCACTCTGGAGGCTGAGGTGGGAGGATGCCTTAAGCCCAGGAGTTCAAGGTTGCATTCAACTATGATTGTGCCACTACACTAGCTCAGGTGACAGAACAAGACCTTATCTTGAAAGAAAAAACAAAAGCCTCCAATCTTTGGTGGGGCACGGTGGGCCATGCCTGTAACCCCAGCACACTGGGAGGCTGAAGTGGTAAGATCACTTGACCGGAGCAGCCTAAGCAAAGGTGAGACTTTGTCTTTACAAAAGATAGAAAAAATTAGCCAGGTGTGGTGGGCGCCCATAGTCCCAGCTACTTGGGTGAAGCAGAAGGATTGCTTGAGCACAGGAGTTTGAGATTGCAGTGGGTTATGATGATGCCATTGCACTCTAGCCGGGGGTGACAAAGCAAGATTCTGTCTCCAAAAAGAAAAAAAGAAAAATGCACACTGAACTTACGAGTTTTCTAGCTAACTCAGGGTAATGTTGATTCAATATGCCATGGTGGTTTCCGTGGCTGCCGGGATAGCTGTATTGTAGATGTTAGAATGGGTTGCACCCCAACCCTCTTCAGTAGCGCTGGTGCCTGTGTTCAGCCACAGTATACCAGCTGACTGAGGTTTTGCTGTGAGCTCCACACCAGGGCTCACACACTCTCCTGTCTCCGCACAGCCCCATTTTCTTTCTTCTCTTAGTCTTTCTGGGCTTACCAGTTCACATGCTTAAGACTAACCATGGCCACATCAGTCCAGCAAAGGTCTCTTGTCGCCCAGCTCTCTGTGACCGTTCAGCTCCAGATAACCAGGGTTAGCTAACTCAGCCTCTATGACCCAGACCCACCTTCCCAGGAGAACCGATGTGGCTGACCCAGTTTGGGTGTGGTGTCCAGCCAGGGTCCAGTGAGGTATGGCAGCAAATATAGGGTCCTGTGTGGGGAAATGACACCAACAGAGGTAGGGTTTGTTTGTGGGGAGAATGCCACTTTGATATGGCTTTGTGATACTAATACCCTGGGCATATCTCCTTGAATTCCTTGTAAGTATCTCCCACGTGATGTTAGCCCTGAGCTGATTTCCTTCGTTCTACCAAAGTTTATTTCATTCACCACTTCACCTCTAGGTGGTTTTTTCAGCTTGTTAAACTGCACCCACCATTCACCTCGTTGCCCAAGCCCCCACATCCAGAAAGTTATCGCTGTTGAGTCCCCTCTTTCTTTCCCACCTCAAAGGTAACCCAGCTATAATTCTCCTCACCTCGTCCTTCCACATACACGGAGACTGTGTCCATTTCTTGCCATCTGCCTGCCTACCAGTGAATCCAAACCACTGCCATCAATGTCACTTCCTCCTGCAGTCCCAAAAATAACCCAATAACTGGACCCCTTGCATCCATTCTTGACCCTACCGTGTATTTTCCAATAGTATCTAGAGTGATCTCACCAAGTCACAGTCTGAATATACCCAACATCTCCAAAACTTCCCGATCCTACTTAGAATAAAATAATTGTTATATGGGTGGCACCTGTGGCTCAGTGGGTAGGGCTCTGGCCCCATATACCAAGGGTGGCAGGTTCAAACCCGGCCCCTGCCAAACCACAACCAAAAAATAGCCGGGCATTGTGGCAGGTGCCTGTAGTCCCAGCTACCCGGGAGGCTGAGGCAAGAGAATCACCTAAGCCCAGGAGTTGGAGGTTGCTGTGAGCTGTGATGTCACGGCACTCTACTGAGGGCGATAAAGTGAGACTCTGTCTCTAAAAATAATAATAATAATAATAATTGTTATATAATAATATAATGTTTATCATAGATAAAACTGCAATAGTTCATTGCAATAATAAAACTAATACCTAACTTTCCCTGTATTAACTCATTTAATCCTCAGTGCAAAATTGCGAGGTAAGTTCTGTTCACTTCAGACGAGCAAAGTGATGCCACAGGAAAGGTGAAGCCATTTGTCCGCATTCCATGGCTAGCAGGTGGCTGAGGCAGGCTCCCTATCCAGGCAGCGCACTGAGAAAGGCAACACAAACTTTTAGCAGGAGGCTGCAAAATCCCATCTCTGCTCACCCGTCTGACCTCATGATCTCACCCACCCAGCCCCCACCACTCACTCTTCTCTCTGTGCTTCCTTCTTCCCTGTTTCTCAGACACACCACATGTGACTCAGGCCCTGTGCTGGTTGCTCCTCTCTCTGACATACTCTTCCTTCCCCACATACTCACGTGACTTGCCTCCCCCACTGCCTTCAGGGGGCTTTGCTGAAGTGTTACCTCCTGAGATAACTTTTCCATGACTACCATCATACAAAATAGCACTCCCCTTCCTAAGCTACTGATGTGTGGTTTGGTTTTGTTTTTGAGACAGAGTCTCACTCTGTCCCCCTGGGCAGAGTGTTGTGGCATCACAGCTCACAGGGACCTCAAATTCTTGGGCTCTAGCATTTCTCTTAGCTCTACCTCCTGAGTAGCTGGGACTACAGGCACCTGCTACCACGCCCGGCTATATTTAGAGACGGGGGTCTCACACTTGCTCAGGGTCAAGGTGATCTTAAACTCCTGAGCTTATGCAATCCACTTGCCTCAGCCTCCCAAAATGCTAGGTTACAGGTCTGAGCCACCACACCCAGCCTCTCTGATGTTTTTGTTTGTAGAATTCAGCATTCCCTGAAATTATACTTTTTATTTGTGGGTTTTCTTTTTAATTCTTTGTCCCCTCCGTAGTGGCCAAAATGTTCTCCTTCACTGTTAGGTCTATCAAGAATGGTGCTCAATACGTAGCAGGCTTGCGATCAACAGTTTGGGGTAAATGCGTAAATGGTTTATTTAATTTGTCTATAAACTTCAAGTCTCTTGATTCAGTGACTTTGTCATAATTCTTTTCACCTTCAGAACTATTTTGCTCGCAACTTTTACAACATGAGAATGTTAGCCTTATTTGTTGCATTTGCGATCAATTTCATCTTGCTCTTTTACAAGGTATGTATGTCTCTGTGCTTTGATGACCAGTATAACACTGAGATAGACTGAACTGAATGTAAAGATTTCACAGATGTGGTGAACACATCTGAGCCTGTAGTAAAATACATCGTAATGGAAGTAAAAACCTGACCAGGCACCTGTCACCTAGGAAGGCAGGGTAGATTTGTTCTTCCTACCACCTGAGAATGGCCTCAATTTAAGAGCTTTTGATTTAGCAGATGGTTCACCTGCAGCATACCCAGGCTAATTTAGCTGAATACTTTACTCATTACCGTGTTTCCCCAAAAATAAGAGACTGTTTATTTTTTTTTTTTTAAGAAGACACACTAGGGCTTATTTTCAGGGGATGTCTTCCTCTCTGAGCCAAAATGCATGGCCATGCCCATCACTAGGTCTTATTATCGGGGTAGGGCTTATATATAACAAATGCATAGAAATCTGCATAGCCACGCCCATCACTAGGCGCCCATCACCATATCTGCATAGCCACGCCCATCACTAGGTCTTATTATCAGAGTAGGGCTTATATTTAACAAATGCATAGAAATCCTGCTAGGGCTTATTTTTTGGATAGGACTTATTAGGGCTTATTTTGGGGATAGGTCTTATTTTGGGGGAAATACGGTACTAGATCTGGGTGTTGCATACCTAAGCTCAATTCTTTTGATAACTGAGAGGAGAGTTTAGCTATCTACTTTTTTCCTGCATGCACTGGAAATGCTCATAACTTTGGATGGATTAGAATGAATTTTGAAAGTATCTTCACTTTAGTTTTTGTGTTAATCCTTTCATTATGAAATTACTTCACATCCAACTATTTGCTAAGAAGCCTGTCTTTCCACTGTTTTGTGTGTGCAGTGAACCTTTAGAGGCAGCACCCTGACTGTACTTTTAATGTCTTGAATCAGGTCTCCACTTCTTCTGTGGTTGAAGGGAAGGAGCTCCCCCCTCGAAGTTCCAATGAGAATGTCAAATTCACCAGCCTGGACAGCAGCTCCCCCAGGGTCATCGCCGTCCACTATGTCCTAGAAGAGAGCAGCGGCTACATGGAGCCCACACTGCGCATATTGGCCATCCTCCACACTGTCATTTCTTTCTTCTGCATCATTGGATACTACTGCTTGAAAGTAAGATAGTGAGACACCCCGGTAGCTGGGTGCACCCGTGTGTGTGTCTGTTGCTGATTGGACTTCCAAGGAAGCAGATTCTGAGGTTTCATGCATGAAGTTGATTAGGTGTGCTCTGTTGACCACCCTCTCTGGGGTAGTGGAGGAAGCAGGATGGGACAGAGGGGAAAGTGGGCTATGGTGTAATGCAGCAGGCACAGTCTCTGCAGCTGGGAGGCCCTTTCAGGCTCCTCCTGACCTGGGCATTGGAGCCTGCCAGTGACCAGACATATGCTGCAGGCTGGTAAAGGGCCTTAGGCCTTCTTGCTCCTTTCGTTCACATCTGTTGATTGTCCACATAGTGGACGGTCTCACTACGCCTTGACCGCACAGAAGGGAGCTCTCCCACCCACCCTGTCGGACAGTGATGCAGTGACGGTCCATTGTATCAGGACTTAACAGAAACGCATCTCATCCAACCTATGAGTCATTTTGACCGTTGTGTTGTTCGGAAGTGTCTATTGTTATCCTTGGCAGAAATGCCTCACAATTTGTCACACTTCACCCAGAAAATAATAACGCTTTATCCCTTGAGATCTGCCAAGGGAGCATTATAATTCAGTCAACAGAATCAAGATAGCCTCTCTGAGTGCTCAGAGCTGCCCATTACCTGTGTAAATCTCTTTATCTTCTCCTAGTAAGATGCCTTTCACTGTAATGCCTTTATTTCTCTGTCCTCCCCCTCTGGTTATGAAGCTTCCAGAAGGCACTTGAAAACCCAGGGCCCACAGTAAAAGACTCAAATGTGAAGTGTCCTGAAACTCCTTCCCTATTTTTTGTTCCCTTGTCTTATGGGGGTGAATATTCTTGAATATGTCCAGAATTTCTGTATCTTTCTTCTATGCCTGCCTTGTATAAAGTCTGGCTGTAGGAAAAAAAGAATCAATATGTTTTGGACACGTTTTGGCAAAACGACAAAGATTTTTTGCTGACGTTGAAATGAAAACTTATCTCAAAATAGCATGTGGGCAGCCTGAGCCTGGAATTATGAAAGAGGCTTCTCACATAAAACTCAACTAGATTGATAAGATTGCTCAATTTTATTTTATCCACTGGTGCTAAGATGTGTGTGTATACAAGGAAGACACTTTGGCATCATCATCTTTTTCTCTTTGGTGTTGAAAAATAGTTTCATTAGTGAAATTTTCTGTCCACTTTTATTTATGCATTAAATAATATTTCTTATATCTTCTGTATTCTTTCTAGAAGCTTCTTTCTGCTTAAATGTAGCTGATTCATAGTCACTCCATTTTTACCTTCCTAGAAATACATGGGAAATATTTTTTTCCCCCCCAAAGCTGTTTGGTCAAGATAGTGACCACAGGACATAGCATTAAATGTAAACGAATTTCGCCATGTTTATTTTTCATCTCTAGGTCCCACTGGTTATTTTTAAGCGAGAGAAAGAAGTGGCACGGAAATTGGAATTTGACGGGCTTTATATTACAGAACAGCCTTCGGAGGACGATATCAAAGGGCAGTGGGACCGACTTGTGATCAACACACAGTGAGTAAAGAATCACAGGAGACGTTTCTGTGCTCCAAAGTTTCAAGACATAAAAATACTTGGCTGGAGCTCTGTCGATTTGCCCGAAGTTTAGCAGAGGTGAATAAAAGTTACATATGCAGCCAAGCAAATCAAAAGACTAAGTACCATCAGCCCTCCATTTTTGCTGTCTGTGTTCTGAATTCTTTAATCAGAAATGGCTTTGAGTTCATTTCCATAGCACTGAGGACTGTCACACTTACCACGGAGTTCAGGGGACTGTGTGGTACTGAGCCCACAGTGCAGGGTTATCTCATCCAACAGAGAGGAAGCGAGAAATTATTTATTAAGGAAAGAGTTGTAGCATTAAAGGCAAAAATATTGAATTTCACACTTTTAATACATCTGAATGATAAACTTCCACTTGGTACCATCAAGCAGCCTAGCATAAAAGTAGCTGAATGTTATGACATGATATAAAATGTCAGACAGAGAAACAATTACTTTTTCGATCTAATAATCATTTTAGCCTGGTGGCATCAAAACCCAGACAAGATATAAATCCATCGCAAACGTATAATTTTCTACCATAAAAAGTATTAATGATACAGAATTTTTAGAAGAGTTTTTGTTTGCTGTTGAAGAGTTAAATGCTTTTTTCTTATTGTCTTTAATTTTGATTATTAATAAAAGATTATAATTTCGAATCGGTTCTGAATTTTCCAATGGAGATGACTTAATTATGCAGTTTCCAGGTTTACTCGAGAGACTAGAGTATCTAGTTCTGTTTCGCTTAGCAGCTCTACCCCTTAATGCTAAGTCTAATCAAGTCAGTCCCTTCAAATACAGAGATATGTTAGTCAGACTGCCACCATTATGGTTGGGTGCCATGCTCAAAGTTTCTTTGAAGATAATCTCATGGGAAGAAGATTTTTTTCTTCATAGGAAAAAAGAAAAAAGACAGGTTTCTAGATACTTTAATTTTTAAAGACAATTGACAAACAAATCTAGGTATTGATTTTGTATAAATAAAGGACAAATACAGGGTAGCCATAACGTTTGTGATGATCATTTTAAATTTGGCACACAAACATTATGGCCATCTATACCAATACTACTTATTAATGTACTTATTCTCCATTAAAGTATTAGCTTACAGTCTTTTTTGTGCAATTTCCTTGTGTATTATTATATTAACATTTAAAATGATATTCGGTGTACTTATACTGTATTAAAATTATGGGCTAAGATATCAACCAAATTTACTTTTATATGGATGGCAGGGTATATGTTTATATATCGCTAAGTATTTTGTAAATGTAAAATGCTATGTTATTACTTATTATTTTAAAAAAAATACTATTTTATTTTTCTGCTTTTCTATCTTTTAGGTCATTTCCCAACAACTACTGGGATAAATTTGTGAAAAGAAAGGTAATATTTCTGAGAAAGAATAAATGCTCTGTATTTTTCTTCAAGTACAGTCCAGATTTGAATTGAAGGTGGTTTAGAGGTGGAATGAGGGAGACGTGGAGGTGTGCTCTATCTGCATGTTAATATCATTTCAGACTCACAACAGCGTCAGTATGAAGTTCAGACATAGCAGGTAGGACAGGCACAGTCTGCAGCCTCCTAACAGCAGGCATTGCTCATTGTCTGTCTTCACTCAGCTCAGGAAGGAGCGCTTGGTCCCTAACATAACAATGATTAGTAAAAATTTCCTTTGAGATGATGTGGATAACCTAAGCTGACTAAAGCTATTTCTGGTAAGACAGCTGATTGATCACTAGCACTGGTGTCCTCTTTTATTTTTTTATTTTTTATTTTTTTGAGACAGAGCTTCAAGCTGTCCCCCTGGGTAGAGTGCCATGGCATCACAGCTCACAGCAACCTCCAACTCCTGGGCTCAAGCGAGTCTCCTGCCTCCACCTCCCAAGTAGTTGGGACGATAAGCACCCACCACAATGCCTGGCTGTTTTTTGGTTACAGCTATCATTGCTGCTTGGTGGGCCCGGGCTGGATTCGAACCCGCCACCTTAGGTGTATGTGGCTGGCGCCTTAGCCACTTGAGCCACAGATGCTGAGCCTGGTGTCCTCTTTACATTAAAGAAATAAAGTTGGCTTGGCACCTGTGGCTCAGTTGGCTAAGGCGCCAGCCACATA
>CAUYQV010109765.1:0-13135 GCA_963574575.1 Galagoides demidoff
TCCAAATCAGTTGTCCCAGTCAGCACCCATTTCAGGTGGAAGAGTTCAAATGTCTCTGGGAGCTAGATAAGAGGGGTCTGCTTGCAGTTTAGATATAACTTGCTCCAGTGCTCCATGAGGGCAAAGGGACCCACCTGGCAATGGGTCAGCCTGGGAAGGTTAATATCTCCTTCCCCACTTTGCAGCCAGTCACTTGTAATCCCCCAGGTCTGTGGCCCTATTCACTCCAGTAGGCCACTGCTCCCAGGGTTTACCTGGCAAAATCAGCCAGAAATCTGAGTTCGGCAGAGGGGCCTTGTGTGTTTAAATTAGGCTTCTGTCCAGCTAGATTTCTCTGTACATCAGAGGTTGCATTCAGCTTTACACTCAGGTGTCAGTTCTAGCCTCTGCCCGCCCACTGCCTTTTTCTCAGCCGCATTAACCCTCTGAGGGCTGGTGCTCCACCCAAGAAAGTTATGTGTGCCCTGCCTGTGGCTGCTGTCCAGAACCTCTGCTTGCCCATAGGGATGGGGCTGGAATGGCGTCAGTCTGCCACTCAGGATGCCACTGTTACTGCACTGATGTCCCCTGAGATGATTCTCCTCTACTCACACCCACACCACAGTCAGCACAGAACAGCACCAGCCCTTTCCCCCTCCACTTCTCTAAAGGAGATGCCCAAGAATCCGGATTCCATAGGTAATAAACCTCCAGACCTCGAAGTGTGTGGGTGGGGACTCCTTGGAGTTCAAAGTTGCAGGTGGGAAATATGTCACATTTATACAGTTTTACAGTTTTATGCCTGGCCAGAGGGTGCCATGGCACGCCAGCAGGGGTAGGAGCTCCAGTTTTTAGGGGGTCTCTTCCGTGGGATAGAATGGGAGGAAGTTTGAACCCTGCTTGCTTGTTTGCATGGAGTAAACCGCAAGCCCTTTTTGTAGGGGAGGGGACTCCCATCCACTTAATGGTGGATTTTGTACCTTTTGGTTGTATTTTTGGGGTCACAGCTCACCTCCGGAAGGTTGAAGTCTGTTCTTCAATCTTCTCTCTTGGCTCTGCTCCAAACCATCAGCTAATTTGCTAAACTTCTGTCCTTTCAGCCTCCTTCTGGGCGGGAGCTTCTGTAAAAAGCTGGCTGCAGTCCGTCTTTCCTTTATTTCTTGGGTAGATATTGGATTTCCATTTAGTGATTTTGCACTTTCCCTTTAATTCCATTCATTGCTTTTGCCATCGATATTTTAATTACCTTTATTAAATTTATTTCAATTAATTACTTATAGGTGTATTCCTCTGCAGTAGCTGCCTCATTGTCCCCTGAGTGGCTTCCACTTTCTCTGGTTTTTCATGTTTCTGGAATGTTTCTGTTTATTTATCTCCTTTCTTTCTTTTTTTTTTTTTCCAGTGATCTGGGGCAACATTTTTTTTTTTTTATTGTTCAGGATTCACTGAAGATGCAAAGAACCATTTAAACTGATTGCTTTTGTTAGGTAAATTCCCTGTTATAATTATGCCCCATCCCCAAGAGGTGTGTCACACTCTATGAGCCCTGGCCTCTTCCCTCCTTCGCTATCCCTGTACTCCCCTTCCCCCAGCCCCCACCATGTACTAGGTAATCAATCATCCTCATATCAGAATTGAATACATAGGATTATTGCTTCTCCATTCTTGTGATGCTTTACTAAGAAGAATTTGTTCCACTTCTATCCAGTTTAATACAAAGGTTATAAAATTTCCATATTTTTTCATGGCTAAACAATATTCCATGGTATACATATACCACAGCTTGTCAATCCATTCATGGGTTGGTGGGCATTTAGGTCATTTCCACATTTTGGCAATAGTAAATTGAGCTGTGATAAACAGTCTAGTGCAAATGTCCTTATGAAAAAAGGAATTATTTTTTATTTTGAGTAGATGCCCAGTAATGGGATTACAGGACCAAATGGGAGATCTAGTTTGAGTTCTTGGAGGATTCTTCATACTTTCTTTCAGAAACATTAATTTTCAGGCCTGCCAGCAATGTAGAGGTGTTTCCTCCTCTCCACATCCATGCCATCTTCTGCAGTTTTGAGATTTTGTGATGTGGGACATTCTCACTTGGGTTAGGTGATACCTAAGGGTGGTTTTGATTTGCATTTTTTCTGATAATTAGGTCCAATAAGCATTTTTTCAAATGTTAGTTAGCCATTTGTCTATCTTCTTTAGAGAAGGTTCTTTTCATTTCTCTTGTCCAGTGATATAAGGGATTGTTGGCTCTTTTTAATGTTGATTGATTTGAGTTCTCTGTAGATCCTAATTATCAAGCTTTTGTCTGATTCCTGATATACAAATATCCTTTCCCATTCTGTAGGATGTCTATTGCTTTGATTTTTTTCTCCTTAGCTGTACAGAGGCTATTTAATTTAATTAATTCCCATTTATTTATTTTTGTATTGTTGCAATTGCCACTGAAGTTTTCTCCATAAAATTTTTCCCCAGGTCAATATCTTGAAGTGCTTTCCCCACACTTTCTTTGAGGATTTTTATTGTTTCCTGCCTTAGATTTAGATCTTTTACCCATCTTGAATGAATTTTTGTGAGTGGAGAAAAGTTCAGTTCCAGTTTCAGTCTTTTACACGTGGATATCCAGTTCTTCAGCACCATTTATTGAATAGGGATTCTTTCTTGTTTTGTTTGTCTTAGGTGGCTATAATACGTTAGTTTCATCTCCTGGTTTTCTCTTATTCACAGATGTCTCTGTCTCTATTTTTATGCCAATACCATGCTGTTTTGATCATTATGGCCATGTAGTACAGCCTAAAGTCTAGTAGGCTGATGCCTATGGCTTTTTTTTTTTATTTCTAAGAATTACTTTAGCTATATGTTTTTTGTTTGTTTGTTTTTGGTTCCATACAAAATGCAGTATTGTTTACTTTATTCTCCTCTTTTTTCCTTCTCCCTACCACTTTTGCTTTAAATTGCATTGTCTGGGAGCTTAGGTATTGATGTGGCCTTTTGGTATAAGGCTGACAGGAAGAGAAGGGAAATAGCAAGAAGTCAGAAAGACTATAAAAAGAAAAAATAAGAAGGGAGCAAAAGAAAAAAAAGAGAGTGACAGGAGAAATGGCATTTTTCAATAAGGTGTTTTGTCACACCTGAAACTATAGTAATTTGGGGGGCTGGGTTGTGTGTTTCCCACAAAGCTATGAGCTCTTTACTTATCTGGGCAAAAGCAAAACTCCATCCCTTCCAAATATGAGAAGAGAAAAGATAAATTTAGCAGTATGTTGGAGTGAGGCCTTGCCAATACTGTCATTTCAAAGTCCAAAGCTAGGAAGACACCACATAGATTTAGCTTTTGACTTCCTTGAACCACCAAAAGCTGTGACTCCCCAAGCCAGATTAATGCCATGTATCCCCTGGAATTCAGATAAATGAAAAAAGATAAAGAAAATTAAAAATACATTTATATAAAGTAAAGATAGAAAAAAGTATGTCTTAGCTATAGTATAAAAAATTTATGTGGGAAAGATGAGAAAAGTCAAAAAATCTCCACCAAAAGCAGGGATAAAGGAGAGAAAGGAAAAGTTATGTGGGGATAAAAGGGCTGAAAAATCATAGCAAAAATGAACAGAATGACTATCAGAATGACATGAAGGCTCTGTTGGCCAATTGGATGACAATGTTTCAAATTGTATATGACACTAACACACTGTACCCCATGATAGGGTATAGTATTAATGTGCACAGCTATGATTTAATTATATATATATATATATATATATATATATATATGAACAATCCCTTGCTATTGAAGAAACAAAAATAAAAATACAACGAAACAAACAAAAAATGAGGAAATATATACGTAAGTAACTATATATGTATATAGTAACTATTTATATATACATATATGTATATATGTATGTATATGTATATGTATTGTCTGGACACAAGGCGGCACGCTGCGGTGTTAGAAGATGAAGAACATATGCTATTTTGCTATTAATAGGGTCAAAAGCCACTCTCAGTTGCAGAGGCGATCATGTCCTTTCTTCCTGACCTAGCTTCCCTCCATCAGGTCCTGGTTGCTTTGTTGGCATTCCAACAGCCCACCCCCCTATGCCCCAGGATTGGGGTTCTAAGGTTCTCACCAGATTACATAGGAGGAACATCACACAGTGCCCTCTGACAATAATTCCTTGGGCCACTCAGCTCACCCCAATAGTTAATGCCCGAGTTCAGCCACAACCAGCCATGCACTGTGACCTGCAGACCATTTTTTCCATGTGACCTTCTCACAATAGTGGTGCCCAGCTAGCAGCCAAGCCTATGGGAGATTTTCCAAACCTGGTATTCAATCTCAGCCACTGGACACTGTTCAAGTCCACTGACTTATTTAAGTGTTCTAAGGCTGCTGCACTGATCAGGGTTAGCTCAAAATCAACAAACTACAGGACAGTCCTTTCCTAGTCCCAGTCCTCCAGGTGGGCTGGCCAGCTGGTCTACACCTGTTCCCAAGTGTTCATGTTCTGTGATGGTTTTTTCAGCTCCAGACCTCTCTGGCTCCTATCATCTACAACTACTTCACTATGGCCTAGAAATTATGTCCCTGAGTGGATTTACCCAGCCAGAGGTTGTTGGAGTTTTCTTTCCCCTGCCTTTCCACAGCAGCTAGTAAGGAAAGGTCTTGCTCCACCCCCCATACATGAGTTATAAATATAAAACAATACTCATGGTGAAAGGATAGAAAACAATATTTTAGGCAAATGGAAATCAGAAGATAGAAGCTGTTGCAATTTTATTTGCAGGTACAATTATACTTAAACAAAAAAAAAAATAAATATGGGTGGCACCTGTGTCTTAGGGAGTAGGGCACTGGCCCCATATACCAAGGGTGATGGGTTCAAACGTGGCCCCAGCAAAACTGCAAAAACAACAACTATATATATATAAAGAACAAAGATGGCCCTATATATTGGTCAAGGGAAAAATACAACAAGAAGATATTTCATCCCAAACATCTATGGAGCCAACTTAATGCTCTAAGATACATAAAATGAACCCTAACCTAACTGAAAAATATGATATCCTCCAACACCATAATATATTGGGACTTCATCACCCCTTGGACAAAACTGGACAGATCCTCCAAGCAGAAACTAAACAAAGAAGCAAAGTACTTAAACACAACCTTAGAACAAATGGGTTTAACAGACATAGAACATTTCATTTTCTCATAAACCCATGCATCATTCTCCAAAATTATCATATCTTAGGGCAAAACTCAACAAATTTAGAAGAATAGAAATTATGCCTCATATCTTATTATACCATTACAGAATAAAAGTAGAACTCAATTCCAGGTGACATTGTCATACCCACATAAAGTCATGGAGACTAAACAACCTTATTATGAATGAAATCTGGGTTAAGGAGGAGATAAAGAAATAATTGGATTTCCTGAACAAAACAACAATGAAGCCAAAGCTATGAAAACATGTGGGATACTGCAATGACACTCATAAGAGGGAAAGTTACAGCATTAAATGCTCACATCCAGGAGACAGAAAGAGCACACATCAACAATGCAATGGACTGTCACAAGGAGTTACAAAACTAAGATCAGTCCAACCCCAAGCCTAGCAGAAGAAAGAGATAACCAAAATTGAATCACAATTAAATTAATCTGAGGACACAAGAAACATTTGAAAGATCAGCAAAACAAAGATTTGATTTTTTGAAAAGATTAATAAAATCAACAAATGCTTGTATATATTAACTAGAAACAGACATCTAAGATCTCTAATAAAGTCAATCAGAAATTAAAAAGAGAAATATCAAGATACCACAGAGATGCAAAATATCATTGTTGATTACTACAAAAAATTCTCCTCCTAGAAATTCGAAACCATGAAAGAAATTTACCAAAACCCTTACACAGCAACCTTCTAAATTCAACCAGAAAGAATTAAACATTTTTGAATAAACCCATGTCAACCACTCATATTGCAACAGCAAATAAAATTCTTCCATAAAACAGAAGTCCTGGACCAGACTGTTTCACCCCAGATTCTACCAAATCTTCAAAGAGGAGCTAGTACCTATATAGTAGAACCAACTCCAAGAAATGGAGAAAAAAAACTATCCTCCTCAACAGACTCCATGAATCCAATGTCAACCTCATAGCAAAATGAAGAAATGACCCACTCAAAATGAACATCTACAAACTAATATCATTAATAGATACCAATGCAAAGATATTCAATAAGATCCTAGAAAATAGAATAGAGCTATACATTAGAAAAAAATATATCAATCACAATCAGGTGGTCTTTATCTCAGGGATGCAAGGCTTAGCATATGTAAATCCAAAAATGTAATTCACCATGTAAACAGAATCAAAACAAAGACAACATTCAGCGTCCTTTTTTGACAAGAACACATGAAAAAACAGGCAAATATGGCACCTTTCTTTCTTTCTTTCTCTCTCTCTCTCTCTTTTTTTTTTTTTTGACGTTTTTGGCCGGGGCTGGATTTGAACCCACCACCTCTGGCATATGGGGCCGGCACCCTAACCTTTGTGCCACAGGTGCCGCACAATATGGCACATTTCTTAAACTAATGCAGGCCAGCTATAACAAATCACCAGCCAATATCATACTAAATGAAGTAAAACTAATGGCATTTCCATGTAGTACTGGAACCAGACAAGGATTGCCACTGCTATTCAACATCGTGCTGAAAGTTGTAGCCAATGAATCAAGCAAGAGAAGGTATTCACATGGAGACTGAGAAAGTCTAATTATTCTTCTTTGTGTGTGATATAATCTCATACTTAGAAAATCCCACATACTCCACCACAAGGCTCCTGGAATTGATCAATAAATATAGTAATCTCTGAGTATCCAAAATCAAATTCCATAATTTAGTAGCATTCATATATGCCAATAACGGTGAAGGTGAGAATCAAATCAAAAACACAATACCTTTCATAGTAGCTTCAAAGAAAATAAAATACCTGGGAATATATCTACAAAGGACATGAAGGATCTCTACAGAGAGAAATATGAAACCCTGAAAAAAGAAATAGAAGAAGACATTAACAAATGGAAGAATATACCGTGATCATGACTGGGAAGAATCAACATTGTTAAAATGTCCATGCTACTCAAAATGACCTGTAGATTTAATGCAATCCTCATCAAAGCACTAACACCATTATTTGAAGAACTTGAAAAAATAGTACTTTGTTTTATAAGGAACCAGAAGAAAACCCAAATAGGAAATGTAATTCTAAGAAACAAAAACAAATATGGAGGCATCACATAACCAGACTTCAGGTTATACTGAGTCTACAGTGATCAAAACAGCATAGTAATGGTACAGAAATTGAGAAATAGATCTGTAGAATACAGTAGAGAACATAGAGATGAAACCAGTGACATATCACCATCTGAATATCGATAAAGCAAACAAATGCTAACACTGGGGGAAGGAATTCCTATTTAGTAAATGGTGCTGGGAATATTGGTACTCACATGTAGAATACTGAAACTGGACCCACTTCTCCCATCACTTATAAAAAATGACTCTCACTGGATAAATGATTTAAATTTAAGACATGGAACAATGAAAATTCTAGAATGAATTGCAGGAAACACTGCTGACATTATCTGCCTGGGAAAATAATTTATGAAGAAGACCCACCCTTGGCAATTACAACAACACACACACACAAAAAAATTCAAAATGATCAAGCTGAACAGCTTCCATACAGCTTTTCACTTTCAGAATGGGGGAACATATTTGCATTGTATGTGTCTGAAAAAAGGTTGACAACTAGAACCTATGTAGAACTCAAACTAATCAATAAGAAAGAAGCAAGAAACCTCATTTATAAGTGGGAATGAGAATTGAATAGAAACTTGTCTGAAGAAGACAGATGAATGACCAACAACCATATGAAAAAAATCCTCATCTTCCCTAATCATCAAGGAAATGGAAATCAAAACTACACTGAGATTTTAATTAACTCCAATGAGAATAGCCCACATCACAAAATCTCAAACCTAAATTCTGGCATGAATGTGGAGAGAAAAGACTCATTTTACACTGCTGGTAGGATTGAAACTAATACAACCTCCATGGAAAATATGGAGAATCCTCAAAGATCTAATAGTAGACCTTCCATTTGATCCCTTAGTCCCATTAGTATGCATCTATCCAGAAGAAAAAAAAATCATCTTACCATGAGGACATGTGCAGTATAATGTTTATTGCAGCTCAATTCACAATCATCAAAACATGGAACAAACACAAGTCCCCATCAACACGTGAATGGATTTATAAACTGTGATATACATATACTGTGGAATACTATTCAACCATAAAAATTGTAGACTGTACAGCTTTTGTATTTACCTGGATGGAGTTGAACCTCATTCTTCTTAAAAAGCATCACAAGAATGGAAAATCCAGTGTCTAATGTGCGCGACACTTAATGTGAAACCAATAGATAAACAATTATATTCCCACAGAAAAGAAAAACACAATCATGTTCAAGTGGTAGGGAAGGGGAGAGGCAAAAGAAATGGGAAGAGGGATGGGGATCGGTAAACTCTCAGCAAATGTGTACAATATAAAGGAATACAGCACAGCCCCTGGGTGAAGGTCTCAACTACAACTTGAACTTTAATTTAGATGTCCAAAAAATGTAACCTAATCATCTGTACCCTCGTATTAATCTGAAATAAAAAATTAAGTTTAAAAAATAAAAAGTAAAAAAACAATAAAATGACCATTTACCATTAATTTATATTGTCCCTCTGGCCTAGCTAATGAAAGTAGATTATTTCAATTTAGAGTATTGAACTATCTCTTTTTTCCACAATAATTTAAAACTTAAGGAATTATCAGTGCACAGGTAATACCTGGTAACCTGCATTTTTTTCTAAATGGCTTCCAAATAATATCTTTATATGGAATTTTACCAAGCTCTAGGAATTAATATGCTGAGGGAAATATCTCTTTTGATTTCTAACATTTAAAGGTACACTACACATATGGAGAATTCTGAAATATTCCATTTATTACCATGTGGAACTTTTTATTTCCTCTCTAATGCTGGTACACTCACCAGTTTAACTAAGCAAGTCCATTTACAGTTGTGTTTGGTAACAACAACAAAAAATCCTACTTTACAATTCTTAGTATTCTTAGATACAAAAATCTTTTCTGAAATGCAAATTACTAATTAACCAATCAAAGTTGCATTAACAGTGTAGTTTTCTTTCCACAAATCTGATCCACTTTAGAAAATTGAACCAAGAATCCACTCATTCTCTGAAAATATTGAAGAAATTGACTAAGTAAATAGCTACAGTTTGATTAACCCTAATCTGAAAATCCAATATCTGAAATGTTCCAAAATTCAAAACTTTTTGAGTGAGTACCAGCATCGTGATCTAAGGTTATGTTCTCAGGAAATGCTTATGGGAGCATTTTGGATTTCATATTTGCGTATTAGAAATGCTCAACTGGTAAGTATATATATAAACACATATGTAAAGTACATATTCCAAGAACCAAAAAAATTTAAAACCCTAACACTTGTAGTCGAAAGTATTTTAGATAAGGAATATTCAATATGTACCAATGAAAGAAAAAAAAGGATGTGTTTATTTTTTCAAATTTCAGATTAATATGAGGTTAGAAATAATTAGGTTACATTGTTTGCATTTATTAGGTGAAGTTCAACTTATAGTTGATCCCTTTACCTGGATAGTTGTGCTATATACCATTCCATTATGCACATTAGGTAAGAGCTTACCAATTCCCCTACCTCCTCCCTACTCCCTTTCCCTTCTCTCCCTTCCCCCGACTTGAATTTAATCATAAGCATTTTTTATCCCATGTAGGCATATAGTTGTTTATCTCCGTGTCTTATATCACTATTGAGTATATTGAGTACTTGCTTTTTCATTTTTGTGATACTTTACTAAGAAGAATGTTCTTCAACTCCATCCAGGTTAATACAAAAAATGTAGAGTCTCCATCTTTTTATGGCTATTTTGTGGTGTACATGCACCACAGTTTATTAGTACATTCATGTGTTGATGGGCATTTGGGTTGATTCCATGTCTTAGCAATTATAAATTAAACTGCAATAAACATTCAAGTGCAAATGTCTTCATGGTAAAATTATTTATTTCTTCTGAGGACATACCAATAATAGGACTGCAGGATCAAATGGAAGGTTCACGTTTAGCTCTTTGATGATTCTGTATAATTCTATCCACGGAGGCTATATTAGTTTGGAATCCACATCAGCAGTATGCAGCTTAGAGACTTTGTGATGTGGGCTACTCTTATTGGGATTAGGTCATATTTCAGGGTGGTTTTTATTTGTATTTCTCTGATGACTAGGGGCAAAGATAATTTTTTCCTATGTTTGATAGCTATCACTGGTCATCTTCAGAAGAGAATATACTTAAAGGACATCAGGCAGCACCTGTGGCTCAAAGGAGTAGGGCGCCGACCCCATATGCTGGAAGTGGCGGGTTCAAGCCCAGCCCCAGCCAAAAACTGCAAAAAAAAAAAAAAAGGACATCAAGAATCTCTACAGAGAAAAATTTGAAACCTTCAGACAATAAATAGCAGAAAATATTAACAAATGGAAGAATATGGAAGACTAGACCATGGTCATGGCTGGGAAGAACCAACATTGTGAAAATCTCCCTACTACTCAAAACAACCTACAAATTTCATTAAATCTCCATCAGAGCACCAATGTCATACTTTATTATTTATTCTTTTATTAAATCATAGCTGTGTGCATTAATACAATCATGGGGTACAGTGTGGTGTTTTCATATAGAATTTGAAATATTTTCATCAAACTGATTAACATAACCTTCATGTCATTTTCTTAGTTATTGTATTAAGACATTTATATTCTACTTTTAGAAATATTCACTTGTACCCTTGTAAGATAAACCACAGATGTGATCCCACCAATCACCCTCCCTCCACTCATCCACCCTCCTCCCCAACCCTCCCTCTACTCATATTCTTAAGCTATAATTAGATTATAGCTTTCATATGAAAGCTATAAATTAGTTTCATAATAGGGCTGTGTACATTGGATACTTTTTCTTCCATTCTTGAGATACTTTGCTAAGAAGAACATTTTCTAGGCCTATCTACGTAAACATGAAGGAGGTAAAGTCTTCATCTTTCTTTAGGGCTGCCTAATATTCCATGGTGTACAAATACCACAGTTCGTTGATCCATTCGTAGATCCATGGGCACTTGGGATTCTTCCATAACCTGGAAATTATGAATTGGGCTGCGAGAAACATTCTGATACAAACATCTTTGTTGTAATGTGATTTTTGGTCTTCGGGATATATACCTAATAAAGGAATTGTAGGATCGAAAGGCAGGTCTATTTGTTTGATGGCAGTACATCAAAGAAATTATACACCATGACAAAGTGGGTCTATTTTTAGTTCTCTAAGTGTTCTCCAGATGTCTTTCCAAAAGGAAAGTATTAGTTTACATTCCCACCAGCAGTGTAGGAGTGTTCCCTTTTCTCCACATCCACGAGCATCTCTGGTTTGGGGATTTAGTGATATGGGCTAATCTTACTGGAGTTAGGTGATATTTCAAAGTAGTTTTGATTTGCATTTTTCTGATGATTAAGGATGGTGAGCATTTTTTCATATATCTGTAGGCCATGCACCTATCTTCTCAAGATCTGAAATAACATCAACTATACAAAACCTCCCAGAATAAAAAGCCCAGGACAAGATGGCTTCACATCAGAATTCTACCAAACCTTTAAAGAGGAACTGGTACCTATATTACTTAACTATTTCCAAGATATAGAAAAAGAAGGAACGCTACCCAACACATTCTATGAAGCAAATATTACCTTGATACCCGAACCAGGAAAAGACATATCAAGAAAAGATAATTAGAGACTAATGTCACTAATGAATATTGATGTGAAAATATTCAAAAATATCCTGACAAACAGAATTCAGCAGTATATCAAACAAATTATACACCATGACCGAATGGGTTTTATCCCAGGATCTCAAGGCTGGTTCAACATCTATAAATGCAATTCATCACATAAACAAATTAAAAAATAAAGACCATATGATTCTCTCAATTGATGCAGAAAATGCTTTTGATAATATCCAGCATCCCTTCATGATCAGAATACTGAAGAAAATTGGCATATCTCTGATGATTAATGATGGAGAGCATTTTTTCATATATCTGTAGGCCATGCACCTATCTTTTTAGTGAAATTCCTCTTCAAGTCCTTTGCCCAACCTGAGATGGGATCACTTGTTTTTTTCTTGGTAATATGTTTGAGTTCTCTATGGATTCTGGTTATTAAACCTTTGTCGGAGACACAACCTGCAAATATCTTCTCCCATTCTGAGGGCTGTCTACTTGCTTTACTTACTGTGTTCTTGGCTGTGCAGAAGCTCTTTAGTTTGATCAGGTCCCAATAGTGTATTTTTGATGTTGCTTCAATTGCCCGGGAGTCCTCCGCATAAAATTTTCGCGCAGGCTGATTTCTTGAAGTGTTTTCCCTACACTTTCTTCTAGTATTTTTATGGTTTCATGTCTTAAGTTTAAATCTTTAATCCAGTGAGAGTCTATCTCAGTAAGATTAGCCCATATCACAAAATCCCAAAGTCAGAGATGTGGGCGTGGATGTGGAGAAAAGGGAACACCTCTACACTGCTGGTGGGAATGCAAACTAATATGTCCTTTTGGAAAGACATCTGGACAACACTTAGAGAATTAAAAATTGACCTGCCATTTGATCCTGCAACTCCTTTATTGGACATCTACCCGGATGACCGAAAATCACATTAAAACAAAAATATTTGTATCAGAATGTTTATTGCTTCCCAATTCATAATTGTAAAGGTCATGTATGAAGCCCAAGTTCCCATCGATCCACAAATGGATCAATAAACTGTGGTATATGTACACCATGGAATATTATGCAGCCACAAAGAAAGATGGAGACTTTACCTCCTTCATGGTTACATGGATGGAGTTGGAAAATGTTCTTCTTAGCAAAGTATCACAAGAATGGAAGAAAAAATTTCCAATGTACACAGCCCTACTATGAAACTAATTTATA
>CAUYQV010109767.1:0-25113 GCA_963574575.1 Galagoides demidoff
CCTGTGGTCCCAGCTACTTGGGAGGCGGAGGCAGGAGACTCGCTTGAGCCCAGGAGTTGGAGGTTGCTATGAGCTGTGATGCCATGGCACTCTACCCAGGGGGATAGCTTGAGGCTCCGTCTCAACAAAAAAAAAAAAAAAGAAACAGTCTTGATCTCTAAATCTTAAATATCCTTCCTCATCTCTGCAAATTATCCCAACTTTCTTCTAATTTATAAGGCACCCAAACTAGATCAAAAAGCTCAGCACAACTATAATGTTGTTGAGCATTAATCACATCAGAATCTGGCTGTTTTAACAAGGAAAAAATGAAGTAGTGTGGATTCACCAGGGCCAAATAGCTGAACTATGAAGATGCCAGTAATGGCACTGGTAGGTCAAAGCTTAGGACTCCAGGATTCTGCAGGAAAAATGCCTATTCACATAGACCCTTTTCTTATAGTTGCTATGCACTATGTCACAGAGGCTGACCCCTACAAGCTGATAATCTTATAGTCAACTGGCTTCCGGCTTAGTTCAACCATGGGGAAAGCAGATCAAAGATTGGAGAGTAGGAAAAAGAGGGCACTTACCCCCCAACCCCACTGTTTCTTTTCCACAGGCAACAGTTATGTCTCCATGGCTCCAGCTCACTAGAAAACCCCTTACCTCCTAGCTCCTGCCAAGTCACCTCAGCTTATGCTCTCTATGGGTTCATGTACCCTTTGCCAAAGGGTGATAATGGCTTCCTAAGGTTGCTAATGTCTGTGTTGCCTCACAATTCCCTATTTGGCTTCTCTACCACCTGCATGACCGACTCCCTGTATTAATTTTCTTCTATTTGAAATACCTTGAGTAGCTTCTGTTTTCTTTTTCTTTCTTTCCTTCTCCTTCCATCCCTTCTTCCCCTTCCTTCCCTTCCTTCCTCTTGTTATTAAATTACCACCAATTTATTTCTGAAATATAGTATTCACAACTACAACTGACCTTAACCTTACAAACGCAAACTATGTAACCTAATCCTATATACCCTCATATTAATCTGATTTTTATTTTATTTCAGGTTGGAAACAACCAGGTTACAAACAACCAGGTCAAAATACTTGCATCTGCTAGGTAAAGTCCCTCTTGTAGTTGTATCCCACACCCAAAAGGTGTGCCATATACCCCTACATTGTGCTTATTAAGTGGGAACATGTTAAATACCCCTCCTCCCCTCTTCTCCCTCTCTCATTCCCACTCCCCCAGCTTGAATTTAAATGAATTTTTCATTGCTGTGGGGGTGAATGAGATCATTTACTGCATTCATAATAGTATTGTATACATTGGATATTTGCTTTTCCATTCTTATGATACTTTACTAAGAAGAATGTGTTTCAACTCTATTCAGGTTAATACAAAAGATGTGAAGTTGGGTGGTACCTATGGCTCAAAGGAGTAGGGCACCGGCCCCATATGCCAGAGGTGGTGGGTTCAAACCTAGCCCCAGCCAAAAAAAAGAAACTGAAAAAAAAAAAAGATGTGAAGTCACTACTTTTTCTTATGTATAAATAGTATTCCATGGTATACATATGCTACAGCTTGTTAATCCACTCCTGAGTTGATGGGGATTTCAGTTGTTTCCACATCCTGGCAATTATAAATTGAGCTATAATATGCAATCTAGTGCAAATGTTCTTATTGATAAAATGATATTTTTCTTCTGAGTAGATGCCTAGTAATGAGATTGCAGGGTCATATGGGAAATCTGAGTTGAGGATTCCCCATACTTCTTTCCAAAGAGGCTGTGTTAGTTTGCGTCCCACCAACAGTGTAAAATTGTTTCCATCTCTCCACATCCATGCCAGCATCTGCAACTTAAGAGACTTTGTGATGTGGGATAATCTTACTGGGATTAGATAATATCTCAAGGTGGTTTTGATTTGCATTTCCCTGATGATTAGGGACAATGAGCATATTTTCATATGTTTGTTAGCCATTCATCTGTCTTCCTCAGAGAAGGTTCTGTTCATGTATCTTGGCCAGTGAAAGATGGGATTGTTTGCTCTTTCTTTGTTGATTAATTTGAGTTATCTATAGATCCTAGTTATCAAACCTTTGTCAGATTCATAACATGCAAATACCTTTTCCACTTTAAGGTTGTCTATTTGCTTTGATTATTGTGTCCTTAGCTGTGCAGAAGTTTTTCAGTTAATTAAGTCTTGTTTATTTTTGTTGTGGAGATGCTCTGTTTGTATTGAATTGACCTGAGGTTTGATATCCCTCTAAAACAGTGGTTCTCAACCTTCCTAATCGTTCCAGCCCTTTAATACAGTTCCTGCGGGTCGTGACCACAGGTTGAGAAGCACTGCTCTAAAAGGACTATTTCTGAATCTTTAGCAAAATTTAGGAAATTTTCATTTATGATATATTCCAGTAGGGCCTCTTCTTCCCCTTCAGGGATCCCTATAATTTATATGTTTGAACACTTTGTGAAGTCCCATAATTCCCTTGAGGGCCTAAAGCTCTTGCCAGATTCCTTAGGAGGCATGTCACACAGTGCCCCCAACAGCAATTCCCAGGTGCTCAGCAGGCATACCAGAACCGGCCATGTACTAGGACCCTGTGGACCATTTCTCCCACACGGCCTTCCCACTGTGGTGGTATCTAGCTAGCAGCCAAACTGATGGAAGAACCACCTCACCAAATATTCAATCCCAGCCACTCAACACAATTCAAGTCCATCCACTCATTTAAGCCCTCCAAAGCCACTCCAGTGAGCCAGTTTAGCCCAGAATCAAAAAACTGCAGGACAGCCCTGTCTTGTTCCCAGTCCTCCATGGGTAAGCTGGCTGGCCAGTCCCCAGCCATTCCCAAGCACTCACCTTCTGTGCTGATTTTCCTCAGCTCCAGCTCTCCTTCCTGGCTCCTGTAGTCCACCACTGCTTTACTATGCCCCTGGAAATATAAGTGACAGAGGGGAATGAAGCTATCCGTCCCTTAATTTTATTTAATTCACCATAACCATCTCTCAAGATTTGTTTCTGTTTTCTTTACTGAACCTTCATCCACATTTTGGGTATGTCTGAACACTGGTACGTAGATTTCAACATTGAGATGTGGGGTTCAACAAAATATTCCTATGTACTCAATATCTATCAATCAAGGAAGCAACAAGCTGTTTTGGAGCCCCTTCTACATGCCTGATATGGTGCTAGACACAAGAAACAGAAGTTCTCAGAGAATTTTAGGATCATTCCTGTTACCCATAAAACATTTTAGAATAACTCACTTTGGTGCTTTAGGTCAAGGTCTCCAAGGTCCTTCCTTGACCTTCTAAAGTAGCTTTCCTGACCTTTGCTCTCAGTTTCCCAACATTTATCTAAGCTCTTATTCCGATATTAAATCCTTTTCTTTCCTAATTATTTAGAATGACTCTGTTTTATTGACCAACCCCAGACTGATACACCATGTGTGTTTTAAGTCCACTGTGTCTAAATCTACCCAGTCTGCCATCTGAAATCTCAGTTGTCCTTTCATGACATTCCTACTGCCCTCAAAGTGACATTTTTGAAGCATATAGCTTAGACTGTCCAGATCGGTATTCATTCCAAACCTTTGTTACTTGTGCCCTTTTACTATAAAGGCAGAACAATGGAAGGCTCACCATCTCAGACTCTCTCACATGTTGGAGTGGCTGTGTGACTTGGTTTTGTTATAACGACACTCAAGTAAAAGTCAACTGATATTCCTTTCTGTCCCCTTCCTCTTCTCTAGCTCTCATGTGATACTTACAGAGAAACTAACTATTGCTCATGGTGGTATAGGAAGAAGAGAGTAAAATTTCACTCCATAATGGTATTCTCAGGCTGCTTTTTCCCAGGCTTTCTAAAGCATTAGACAAATAATCCCATTAATTTGTAAACCATTGTTTGTCAGATTTTCTGGGATTTTCTGCCAAATGCAATCCCTAACTGATACAATTATATAGAAAGAAGAAACTGTGCTTTTTAAAAATCAGATTAGCTTAAATTTATTGAGTCTCAAGATACACTCCCTGCTGGGTAAAAGCCATGTGTGTCTTCTAATTTCTCCATTGTAATCATTATTTAGAACAATGCATCTTTACCAAGCATGAAAATAACTTGCTTTGCAGTTGGAGTTTACTTTTCAAAATAGATGTGTTGCTAGTAAAGTTAACTGAAAATGTAATTTTATTTTAACGTACACAAGAGTTACTATTCAAAGTAAACTGTTGTGGAACATTTTTATAATGAAAACACTGTTTAAATTTACTTTAAATCTAAATGTTCAAATATCAAATTAGTTTAACTGGGACCTGAATATACATCTTTGGTTTACAGGTTTTAATATCGAAGTAAGAATTAAATAGAACTATGACAGGGGAATGTCCAGAGTCTATGGCAGAATAGACACTCCTACCTAAGAAGCTTCTCAAACTAAGCAGCAGTTTTTATGCTGCTGGATGTTCCCAGCTGCCATCAAGGGGTAATAATTTCACCTTCCTCTTTTTTTTTTTGTCATGTCAATGAGTCTAGACAACAAAAATGATATGGACAGGTCAGATACGGATAATGCCATTTATATCTCAGAAGGAATTCCTCTTTGACCCCCTGTCTTGCACTTCCTGGGCATTCATCACTTCTTTTCTTATGTAACATCAACCACTCCTCAATAACACCTTCTATGTTGAGGACTTTGTTCAAATGATACGTATTCTGTCTCACTGATGTGATGTTCTTTTCCATTAGGTTTTGTAGGAGGACAGAGACAAGAAGGAAAATCTAAATCAAAAGTACGCAGTGATTGTCCCTAATACAAGACTGGTACAGTCCCCATTTTTTTCATACTTGGGACACTGCTAAATTTTTAGTTAGTCTTCTTAAATCCAGCCTCTTGTCTCCATTATTTTAGCCATACCATTCTCAAATGAATGTTATTCCAAAATGTGACACTCATCAAGATCCATTCGTTGAAAACTCTTCTGCAGCTCCCTATAATCTACCAAACCTCAATACTTCTATCTTGTTTTCAAGGCTCTTAATGGCATTCCTTTTTCTGACCTAACCACATTCATTTCCCAGTCCTTCCAAATACACACTGTTCTCTCTTGTATCATTTTGCATGCTTTGGGTTGCAAATTTTCAAAAAAGAAAACCCATAGAATTCTACTGTCTTTATTAACTGAAGAAGTCTGGAGAGACAGAAATTACAATATTGATAAATTCAGTGTCTCCACATCATGAGGTACCGTGGTTTATTCCTGTCCTTTCTAATACTCCAGGACAATCAGCTCATTCTCAGCAGGACACTTGTCCTTGAGATCACTCTTCATCTACTCAAGGCACCACTTCCAACAATGTCCAGTGCAGAAAGAGGAGGCATTTCTGCCTTTAGTTCTCTTTCTAACAATGAAAAGACCTATTACCAAAGTCCCCTTATGGTCTCTCATAACTTCCTGGCTACCGTGCCACATGTCCAAGCCATGATGGAAAAGAACCACCAAGCTGTGTAAAAAAAGTTAGACAACTGGAAAAAAAATAGGCTCTTTAAGCTGAGGAAAAGAAGTAATGACTATACGATAGGCAACCACAACATCTGTAACACCTCAGTTTCGTGTCTTCCCTATAGATCCCCTTCATTCCCACATTTGTGCCTTCGTTCTTGCTTTACACATCTAATGCCCTCCCCTCCTCCTTTCTGTTTATACAAATGCTTTCCTAGCAATCTCAAAGATGTAAAAAAGAGGTTTTGACACTGATAGGTCAAATAGCCAGACAGAGATATCAAGCTGGGATTAAAACCCTAGAACGTACTTTCTTTTGGGGGTGGGGGGCAGAGTCTTGCTCTGATGCCCAGACTAGAATACCACCATGGCCTCAGCCTAGGTCACAGCAACCTCAAACTCCTGGGCTCAAGTCATCCTCCTGCCTCAGCCTCGTGAGTAGCTGAGACTAACAGATGTGCACCACCAGTGTGGCTAATTTTTTTTTCTATTTTTAGTAGAGATGGGGGTCTCACTTGGCTCAGGCTAGTTCCAAACTCCTGACCTCAAGTGATCCTCCCAACCTCAGCCTATCAGAGTACTAGGATTACAGGTGTGAGCCTCTGCTTGGTCAAAACCCCCAAACTTTCTAACCCCAATTCACATGTGCCCCCCCTCCTCTAAGGCCTAGCCCCTGTGTAAAATGTCCAGTTGCCATATCATTCTCTCAATTCTGTTTCAAAACAGCAACTTGATCCAACTGTTCATTTCTTCCCCCTCCCAAACGCTTGTTATAATAGCCTAAGAAGTAAAAACTATGGGAAAATCTGTATTAACCCCAGAAACATGGAAAGATAGCATATTGTGTAGATGTGACTGGATTAAGGAAAAGATTTACCAACACGTGGGGAATAGTGAATGATATTCCAGAAGCTCCCAAGGTCAGAGCAGATCTAGATAGGAACAAGTAAGCTATAGGTCACATGAGAAAAGGAAATGGAAATTCAAACATTTCTGCAAGTGTACAAGTACTTATATATGGAGCAGAACCAGACCAGTAGACATCAATGCCACCTCAGCTTGGTGAGAACAAGGGGATAAAGGAATCAAAAGTATTTCCTTAGCAGGCTGTCAACAAGGAGAAGGAAAATGACAATGTTGGAAAAAAACTTGACTTGGCAGTTCACTTTCCTACCTCACCTATTCCTCCATTATAAAACACCCTTTCTATTCCTTCCAGTCAAATGAAACCCCTATTTATCCAAGTAAAACAGTAGAAAATACAACTTTTCCCACATAGCCTCTGACAAGTCAATCCCAGTAATGGTTAAGCATATACATCAGCAAGAACAAATAAAGGAGTCTTACTGGATAGAAATAAAGACAGAAAAGAGGGCAGAGAGGTGCAAGGGAGAGAGAATCAATAGTTCAAATTATGGAGACCCTCTGAAGGTTCAAAAAAAATAGTTTTAAGAAATTTCTTTCAAAAAAAGAGAACAATATCAAAATCTATCATTTGGATTTAAAATAAAAGGTGAGATGACATTTCATCTCCAAAAACAGAACCACCGAAGGTCAGGAAAGATTACTTTCAGATGAAAAAATACTGGAGCCGGGTATACTGCTAAAGAAAACTAAACCAGAGAATTAGAAGTTTGAGAAGTTTTCCCCAAACTCCAAAGAAATGCATAAAGAGATAAATACTATAGAAAAATGTAGGAGACATAGAGGATGCATCTAATAGACTGAATACCTTAAATGTAAACTAAATATCAATTGAAACACCTTTGCTCCATAGGGATCTGACTATAATCAGCAGCTTGGACCCTGCTACTTCTACAGTCTTTGGAAGTCCAATGCAATCCACTCGATTTCTGCCCATTAGGAATTTATGCTTCCATGGCTCTCTGGCCCCAATTTCCATATTTTGTCTCTATTTCTTTCCACATCAAACTGGACACAGGACTCAACCCATCTCTTCTCATCCCCTTCCTTTAAGATTGCCCATATTCATTCATTCAGTAAATACCCATTATCCTGGCAATATGACAGTGACTAAAATAGGCAAACCCCTGCCTTCATGGAGCTTATGTTCCAGTGGAGGACATAGAAGACAATTAACAAATATATAATACATGTATCAGGTAATGTATTAGTTACCCAGGGCTGCTCTAACAAATTACCACAAACTGTGTGGCTTAAAGTAATGCAACTTTATTCTTACACAGTTCTAGAGGTTTAAAGTCCAAAATCAGGATGCCAGCAGGGTCGTGTTTCCTCTGCAGATTCTAATGAAGAATCCTTCCTTGCTTCAAGCTTCTGGTGGTGTCCCACAATTCTCTTGGCATTCCTTGACTTGTGGCAGTATAACTACAATCTCTACTTCCATCTTCACATGGCCTTTTTCTTTCCTGTATGTCCCCTCTATATCACTCTCTCCTTATAAGAACACCAGTCACCAGATTTAGGCCCACCCTCGTCTCGCATGATCTCATCTTAACTTCATTATATATCTGCAAAGACCTTACTTACAAATAGGTCACATTCATAGGTATCAGAGGTTATAACTTTCTTATGAACTGAACCATGCCCCACCAACAACTCATATGTTGAAATTTTTGCTCCTAATACTTCAGAATATGACTATTATTTTGAGAGAAGGTCTTTAAAGAGGTAATTAGGTTAAAAGAGGCCATTAGGTTGGGCCCTAATGCAATATAACTCGTCTCCTTATACATGAAAATAAGAGAGTAGGATACAGAAAAACAGGGAAAATATGGCCATATGTAAGCCACAGAGAGAGGCTTAGAAGCAACCAATACTGTCAACACCTTGATCTTGGACTTCCCTATATCCAGAACTTTGAGAAAATAAATGATTTCTGTAGTTCAAGCCCCCCTGTCTGTGGTATTTTTATAGTAACCTTAGAAAACTAACATTACTTTCAATATATCTTCTGGAGAAGGCACAATTGAACCCCCAACAGGTGGTAAGAAGTGTTATGAAAATCAATAAAACAAAGTAAGAGGACAGTAGAGGGAAGGGATAGGCAGAAGAACTCAGTTCTTCTCATCTCTAGTTCCAAACTTGCTTACCCAAAACTATCAAGGTATAACAGCAGAACAAAGAGACCTTTATAGAACAGAATCTACTTACCCTGGAAGATGGTTTTAAAATATAGCAAAAAAAAAATGTTTTGTTAAATTACATAAACGAACATTGAGCATTCATTGTCAAGCACTGTACATGATCTTTAATTTAACTGCATAATATGTTTTGATCCCTAAAACAATATCAAAAAGGGACTTTACCTAACAAATGCAATCAATGTAACCTGGTTCTTTGTACCCTCAACGAATCTCCAACAATAAAAAAAAAAGCTATGAGTTGGATACTATTATTTTCTCTATTTTACAGATGAGAAAGTAGGCTTAAGAGAACCAGATGGTTTACCCAAGTACAAATAGCTAGAACCTACACCCATAACTACACTATCCCCTTCTCAACTCCTATGACATACTACCTCCTCTTTATATACAAGTTATAAGTGAGGACTTGTTATATAGAACTGCCCTTTGGAGTCAATAATGTCTTTCAAAGACAGGAGTTTTGGGTAACTGCCTATCAGATAAATGCATGATTTGCCATAGCTTCCCATTTTCAAATAAGAAAAGAATAAAAAAACACTTAGCAACATTTCTTATATGATGAATCGATTTCTTTTAGCTATGAAGAACAAACCAATGACTCATGCATTCTCAAAGTCAGAATTAGGGCTTCTCCAAAGCCAAGGTCTTTTTTTATATACTTGCCTCCTGGGAATCCAGTGACTCCAAGACACAAGTGCTCACCCTATTGCATGGGGAACACAGATACCTTCAAAGAAAGTATTTCAATAATCAATCCCATGCCCCTAAAATGCATCTACTAAATAACTTTGACTGAAGTAGAAATCCTAACTAGGCAGCCTCCCGGGGAATTATTCAGCTGATTACATTACTGTGCTGCTGAGGAGGGCTAATGCAGGTCAGGAAATCACTAAAAGCCCCCAGTTTAGCAGGTGCTCTTTGGGAAGCACAAGTCTGGGTCTTTCAAAGAAAGACAAATTACTCCAGAACCAAGACAAAACAGAAATCCTATATCAAAGACCTGAAAAATGGTCCAACAACCATGAAAAGTGACAGTCATAATTAAAACAAAGGGAAAGGAAAATACTGGCAGAGAAGCCCTCGCTGTGAAGTGATGGAACACCAGTCTCAGTTTCAAACTGGAGACTGGAAGGACCTCCATTGCCAAACCTTCCCACTGAGTGACATTTCTAGCTATTACTTTCTCGCTGTTGGTAGCAAGCCTATAGATGCCTTGAGCATACATCCAGTATAGAAAGGTGCCTGTTGTTTCGGCTTTCTTACCGCTAAGCTATTGATATTTTAGGGGAGTAATTGAACTTCTGAGTACTGACTTATTTTCTCCATCAACTAGCATCCCCTGAAGATAAGTGAGTTTTCAGGGCACACATGAAAGTAACTGTAAATCCAGGGCCTAAATGGCATTTGTAGTTTATCAGCCTTTGAGGGAGAAGGAAACAGCCTAGCTGTAAACCATTTCCTCGAGTTTAAATTTGTCCTTGCCTCCTCTTATGCACACATGCATGCGCACATCTTGCAACTTGGCATTTTTTAAGAACGAGGACAAAAAAGGGGATTTATTTTTGCAAACTAACAAGTGATGTTTCTCCAAGAGAACTGCCATGATCTGTTTGCCTGCATTGAAGAGTTGCTTTCATCCCACACAGTCCAGCTGTTACTCTCAGGTTGCTGAAATAATGAGCAGTGTTAAAAAACAGAGTTGAAATATAGCCACCAAGACTCACAACCACATTTAGTCAAATGCAAAGTACAGCTTCATTCGGAAGGGCAGTGCTCCTTCCCTCCAGGGCCCCCCAGCTCTCTAGCAGCCACAGTGTTCCCCTTTCAGCAATATTGGGTCACAAGAGCAGCTGGAAAATGCATGGGTCAGTGTTCCCCTCAGCACTAACCTCTAGTAGAGAAAAATCATAGTCTTACATCTCTCATGTTTTCCTTCATACCACAGCCGTAAAGTGGCCAGTGTCTCGGATAATGAAACAGTACTTCTTAGAGACTATACCTTTCACTCAGACAGACCACTGTTAGGAGTCCCACCCTCCTTCTTGGCATAAGAACCATATCACTCTTATCACAGTGAGTTCACAGTACTCATTCAACAACTGTACCTTTCATGGCTGCTATGTGGCAGGCCCTTGTGCTAGAAGTTAGATAGAGCTAAGCCTGTTAACATCATCACTAACTATGCAGCCCCTGACCTCACAGAGCTTACCTTTTAGTGGGGAGATAGGCAGTAAAACGACCACAACAATGTGGGCAATGGTGAAGAAGGTAAGGGCACCCAGAGAAGCATAGTGACTTCTTCTAGTTCACCAAAGTGGCATTTTAGAGAATGAGGTATCTAAATTGAGACCGAAAGAATGAGCGAGAATCATCAGATAGAAGTGGTTAAAGAAGTGTTCCAGGCAGAGGTAATGACATAGGTGTAAGCTCAGAGAAGGAGTGCATCATGAGTTGCAATAATTAAAAGTTCAGTATGTCTGAAGCATGGAGTTAAAAGAAGCTTCCATGGCTTAATATGCTTCCTTAAATAGCTCATCCTTACACTTTCTGTAGCATTTTGTCTCCTCACACTTCCTGGTGTCCCCTAATCAAACACCCATGACCCACTCCTTTTAACCCTCAGAACATGACCTCATGTAATATCTTAATAGACAAAATAGAAGCCACCAGACAAGAATTCCCTCAATTTCCTGTTATCAAACATAGAAATATATATACATACACACACACACACACACACATATACATACATATGCCTATTCTGAGTGTTTTCCCCAACTTGACCTTTTACAATAGGGTTAAGGTCAGCCTCCCATGTAAGGCCAATCTCTTGATGTTCTGGATCTCACTTTATTCAGGCCCTCCTTGGATGCTTATGTTTTCATTATTCTTTCTGCCTCTTTCAATCTCTCCTCTCAAATAAACCATCCCCAAAAGTTTTAAACATGCTGAAGTACTTTTCCATTTTAGAAAAAAAGAAAATTTCCTTCTATCCTATATCCTCCAAGTGAATAGTGGCCTACCTGCATCTTCTGCTTCACAGCAAAACTTCTTCCAGGATTCACCTCCTAGTCATTCTCCAATTAATTCTAACCTCGTTAGCACATCTCCACTCCACTGTGCAATTATACTAAAGTCACCAATGACTTCTACGTTGCTAAACACAAAGGGGACATTTTTTTTTCAGTATTCATCTTCTTTAATTCAAAAGAGACTCTTGGCACTGTGATACAATTTATATTTTTAGAGACAGGGTCTCACTAGGTTGCCCAGGCTGGTCTCAAACTCCAGACCTCAAGTGATCCTCCCATCTGAGCCTCCCAAAGTGCTGAGATTATAGGCATGAACCACCACACCCAGCTTTCATCAATTTTTTTTTAACAATCTATTTCTTTGGCTTCCACAACATATTCCCTTCTCCTGGTTTTCCTCCTACATTTCTGTTCAGTCCTTCTAAGTATCTTTGTCATAGTATCCTTTACCATGCCAGTAAATGTCTGAGTTTTTCAATAGGGTCCTCTTCTCTTCCCAATGTAAAATAATTACTCTTCACATAAAATTATAACCAAGACTTTGATCCTCACCTTTTTGTTAATAATTCATCAATTTTTATCTCCAGCCCAATGCTCTCCTATAGGTTCCAAAATACATACATCTGCCCACTTAACATTTCAGTTAATTTCCTCAAATGTACTTCAAATTCTACACGTCCAAACCTGAATTCATCCTCTTCCAGGCCCTTCATTTCACACACAAACACTTTAAAATAGTTGTCTTTAAGCATTTCCTATCTCAACAAATGGTACTACTATCCACTCATTTTTTCAAACCAGAATTACAGAAATCATCTTTTATATGTCCCCTGGATTCCTTGTTTCAAATAATTACCAAGTCAAATTAATTTTGCCTCCAAAATTGAACTCACACCTTTCTCTTCATTTCTATTGCCACATCACTAATCCAAGCTATTACTATCTGTCCAGTAGACAACTACAAAGATCTACACATTAACTTCACTGCAGCCCCCCTTAGGTTGCTCAGATTGATCTTTTCAAAACACAAATCATGAGTTCCAGTGCTGATCAAGATGGAATAAGCCTATCATAGTCTCCCTCTGCCAGTGACTACAACTAAATATTATAGATATAAAAGGCAATTGCCTGAATACTCTGCAAAGCAAATAAAAGCAGGAAATCTGGGGAGAGAAGTCAAAACTTAAAGAACATTTAAGATCAATAACAAACAGTTGCTTGAACTTTCCAATGTGTCAGATAATGATCAACCTACAGAAAGAGTACTTTGGTAAAATCAAAACAATTCTGAAACAATCTTTAAGCCCTCTCATGGTCTTTCCAAAGGTGAAAATCAGAAGTAAACTTTTCATTGAACTATAAGAAATGATAAGAAGAAAGAAATTCTAACAGAAATAGAAATGCTAGTGAGCCACTCCCTATAGAGACGGGTCCCATTTACTGTTTCCTTGGTTACCACTAAAGATTGGTGAAAGACATTTGGGAACAGGGAGGTTTAATGGGAAAGATGTGACAAGACAAGATTGAATTTACTTCAGTTAGGCAGCCAATTCCATGATCTTGCCCTTCCCGATCTATGCATTTCACCAATGCACAAATTACTTCAAAGAAAGATCATTAAAAAATTGGCTTCCATATTGCACTCCCTAAAATACTAGGCAACTATAAATTAATAAAGATTAACATGTCACCTGGTTTTCAAATATTGTTCTCCAAAGGAATTTTAGAAGATCAGTGATTTTTCAGTTTACTTAAATCATTTCTGCCAACACCGTGGCTTATGACAACTTGCTAAAAGCCTACATCTTCCATGTTTCTTTCCTTGATTAAAATGCAAATCTTTCCAAACATATTATTATAAAAGCAGAGTATATTGCCTGGCATTCTGGAAGGCTTCTATGTTGCACTGTATGATGGGAATTTTAAAAAGAGATGTCACCACTCTGCCCATCATTACCATTTCTCCCTTCTGATGGTCCTCACTAGTACATCAACTCATACCTGGGATACACCAAAGGTACTTGCCATTCAAGATTTCATGATTAGGAGCCCATGTGACAGACAGCACTGTGACACTATGGACAATTGAGTTGCTGAATTTGGGAGTGGAATTGAATGTTGATTAGTGTCTGTTTCCTCTTTGGGTGATGCTAAGGTGTTCTTTTTCCTGCCTTTCCCAGAAAGATGAGAGAAAAGGCAGTATGTCATAGCTAACGACTCTCTCAGCTCCATTACTCCTGGCCTAGCATTTGAGAGAGGTAAATGATTTCACTGATTAGAAAATGAATCTTGAAAATGCAAGAGCCGCACAGAATACTGGCCCAGAATTGCACAGGTATTTGAATGAATGCTGGAGAATAAATTCATTTAAAATTGCCACCAGTGAAAATGCACTATTAAAGATGTATATTTTGGTCCAATGATTTTCACTGATAATATGATTAGTACTCTTTCATGGTACTAAATTCAAGACTTTTTTAGGTATTTAAATATGTACATTTAAAAAAATTAGAAATCTAGCTCTATTCATACCAATCCTTAGGGATAGGATATGCCTACATCAAAAAACGGTTCCCCTTTTTTAGTTGAGGAAGTCAGATCTTAATAGTGTAACAAAGTTAAAGAGAAACTATAAGAGTGAAATGTTGATAGTGATGGCTATACTGACATTTCTAAAATCTATCAGATGTGATAATATGGGGAATTAGTTGCTCCCTGGGTGTGAGGTAGACATCTTGAGAGGTGCATTAACTTGTTCAGTCTACTAGTGTACCATTTAGTAAATTGTATCTCCAAGGCATTAAATAGCATCATAATAGTCAGGAACAAAGTTAGGGAAATGGGAAATGCATTATCTGCTGTGCTGAGAGTAATTCAATCGCCCCATGAAATCTGGCCCAATGATTATTTAATCCAAGGTACTAAGAATTACTAATTTGGTACACAAAACACGTGCAATATATACCTTTGTCTCTGGTACACTGGAACAAATATTCCCTTTAATAAACATTCACACGTAATATCTAAGAAAGATATTAGGCCACAATGCTGAACAAGAGATGCTTAAAACTGATGGATTTTGTTTCTGTCTCATCTCTACCAATCATCCCTTTTGTCTTCCCTCTTTTTTGAAGGAAGCTATATAGTTGTTTCCTTAGTCAATGAGGACATAGCACAAGAAGATGGACCATTTGCAAACACCACCAAACATGACCACAAAGAAAATTCAGTAGGGTATCAGCAGCAGTTGTACTGCTTGCTCTAACTAAAGTTATCACATATCCATTGAGACTGATGCCACATCATGACTATTTCATGGTTTATCATGAATGTCAAATAAAATAAAATAAAAATATATTTCAGCTAAAGAAGAAGATAGGAGTAAAATTACAAATAGGAAATAAATGTCTGACAGTTTTAATGCCAAAGTTATGTGGGCATCCTAGGATAGGGGTTCTGATAACAAAAAAACAAAGCTAGCAATAGAGTTTTAGAGTCCAAATCCTAATATTAGATGGGGCCCCAGAAAGCCCATTTTTGATCCAGTCATTTATCAAATGAAGAAACTGAGACCCAGAGGAGCAGAACAACTTTGTTCAAAGTCACACTGATTATCAGTTACAGTAAAAGGACTAGGAGCCCATATGAGTTCCGTCTTTTCCTCGTTAGCATTAAATGAAGGCCAAGAAAGGCATAAATTGAAGAAATTGGCTCCTGGCCCTCGAGAAGCTGAACTTTTCTTCTGACAGAATTTGAAGACCTTAGACTCCTTCAAGGATACCATCTCATACCAGGAAAAAACAAAGTCATGTACATAACATATCTCTATTTATACATAATCTTTAAAACACAATTCCAATGTATTAGTAAATTCCCTGAAATAACTCGGCATTGTGAGCCAATGCTGTTTTATGGCTTTGTGGCTACACTGTGAATTTAGCCCAGGAAAATAAACAAAATGATACTATTCTGTGAACAGAAACACCAGATTGTATTATTTAATACTCCCGACAGACAACAGTCATTTTTGCAAGTGGCATCTGGCCAAGATTGCAGGTCTCAAAGAGTGTCTCAACTGTGCTCAATCATTGCATCTCCCTCTATTAAAAAACCTGTATTGAGATTTCTAGAACCCACAGCAATCAATCTGCTTGATTAATGAAATTTTTTTTAAGCTTTTGTTTTCCTGGCACTGGCTCTCAAAAAAATTAGACACTCATTTCTTCCTCCATTTGTGGTTGCTAGGAAAGTGAGAGATTTGGTGATAAATATTTATTATCTCCCAATTCCTGTCTCCCTTATGGTGGGGTTATTGCTTTATTCAGTTCCAGAGCTAAGGAAAATGCCTGCCATGTCATTAATAATAAACAAAGCTGTAGTGTGTGTGCAATAATGAATTAAGTTCATCCCAGCCCATCTGTGCATCACCATTCAAGCATCTTGTCAAGTGAAGGTTCCACAGAATCCACAGGTCCTTAGTCCTCTCATTATGGAAACAATCTGTGGAATTAGGTGAGTTATAAAATATTACTATGAAAGGTGAGTAATCTTTTTTCCCAATGAAGCATCTGGCAATGAAGCAAAAATTCTAGCTATTATTGTCCTAGGGTTAAAGAAGGAAAAAAACAAAAAATCACCAAGGCTCATCTGATCTCCTGGAGAATCAATGGAGCGGCCTCCCTGTGGAAATTAAGCAGCTGAAGAGGGGCAAGGATCGGTTTGGACTTGTTCGCTTTTTCCTTTTCTTGGCCAATTCAGAATGGCTCCCTCCATGTGTGGCTGAGTGTTTTCCAAGCTGCTTCATTAAAATTTTACTCACACCATTTCTACTGTTACCCTTCACTAATCATTCTCTAGTAAACAGCATGGTAAGGATTTACTGTTCTGACAAAATCCTTCTGTTCTTTTCTAGGCAAAGGCTTCCACACTTCCTTGACCTATGTAACATAACAAATATCCTAAATCAACATTTTTCTTCTTACTACTTTGAAATAAAAAGGAGAAAGAGAAAGAGAAAAAGACTGGTGCTTCTCAAACTTTAATGAGCATATGCCTCACGTAGGGATCTTGTTACAATGCAGATTCTGAGTCAGTGGGTCTGAAATAGGGCCTGAACTTCTGCTTTCAGCAGCCCCAAATGATGCCCAGCTTGCTGTCTGCAGCCCTCCGTTTGAGTAGCAAGATCTTAAGCGAGTCATCCCTCCCCCTTGGAACTTGAAGTAATCGTGCAAAGATAATAAATTTAAATGTCCACGTAACAAAAGACAATTATTTTAGAATAATGTTCTATATTTTTAAATGGATTAATCTGGTATTTTTATACAGGGTTGCCTCTCAAAATATTATTTCTCCTCATATTCTAATCCCCTGTACCCTCACATACAAGTAAATTCTACAAACTAATGAAGTAAATATCAATGTACTCTTAAGAGCAGTTGTGCTATAAAAGGATTTCTCTAATGTTTGTTTTCAGTATGCCTTCTCCTCATCCCTAAAGCTACAAGAGAAATCCCCTAATCCATCTTAACAACCCCCCACTTAGCATGCTGTTAAATCCAATCCTACCAACGTTACAATACCTACTATATGTTGAAAAAGTAAGGAAAAAAATCAACTTGTTCTCAATGAGTTTGGCAATAAGTATAATATTTTCTCCATGAATCACTTAGATGTAGCTAAATGATGTCAATACTAGACAGGTGAGATCATCTTATGATATGAATGTAAGTATAGCAATTTCCAATTCTAATATTTTAAATATAAATCTTCTATGCAAACTCCATATAACTTTTTTTAATTTTTCAAAACTGTAAGTAAACTTCAAAGATCTTAACTCTTTTGTGAATCCAATGCTTATTCTACACCAGTAAGTGACAGCATTTCAACTGACCAGATGTAAACAATGAGAAACAACAAAAATTATATTCTTAATTCTTGAGAAGATTTGACAGCTCTAATACCGATGAATTTCATATCACTGGAGTGGAAAACTTTCACAAACAAGCCATCAGAAAAAGACATTTTCTTCTATTTGTTTCCTAGCAGCTCAGTCTCACCAAGGTTAAAAAATATAATTTCCATATTCCTTATCTAAGGGGACTCAATCAAGCAAGACTCCTTTCAACTCTCATTGGGACAAGAAGGAACAGATGTAAAAACATCTGCCCTGCTTCAAAATGATTAAAACACTACTGTGATACCAAAGACAGCTCTGGGTCACTCCACAAAAGTCTCTCGTCTCAACATGAAAGCGTTTCATTGACTGTCATTGTGAAAATCAAGAATGATAAAGACTAATGTTTTAATTATCACTCCAAAAACCTAGCTGTTGGTCTTCTCTACTCCATCTCACAGTACTATCACTGATATTGTTAATTGAAGCCTCCTTGTGTGCCTTTTGGGGGACTGAAAAAATGCTCAAATACTTGACATTTTTGGTGCAGCAACAGTGACATCCAGTGGGTAGCAAGATTAGCCCCAAAATTCTGTATAAACTCAGTAAAGGAGGGTTAGGATATCCCAAAAACTGTTTTTGGCTACCTGTGGTCACTCAGTCTGAGGATCATACATTTTTAACTTCCTTGGGATAATAATCTATTTAGTTATTACAATAGTTAATAACAAAGTAAAGCCATATCTTATCTCACTGGCCAAGACATTGTTGTGATTTTTTCCCATATCAATGTCACTCATTGCAACAAAATAAACTATTAGTCAGAAAATCTCACTAATTTTACAAATAACATTCTTTCAGCATTGCTTAGATCTAAGTAAATTATTTAATTGAACCTGGTTGGTCGTGTCAAATGCTTTTAATCACCAAAACTTGCTAAAGTTCAAGTGAACAAATAAACATGAATATATGTATGTGTTTATAAATGTATATAATAGACACAAAATAATATGTTTAGAATAAATCTGCATTTCATGTTGAATTAGTGGCTAATAGGATTATAGTACACAAATACAATGTTCATGGATTTCCAGACGTTATTTCTATAATCTGTTTCTATTACTACGGCCTGCCGGTGCTCTCATTTCAGTTTTAAGTCACTAAGTGTACTTCAATCTAACTTCTGGCAAATAGACACTACAGAAGTGTAACAGCTTTGGAGAAAATAATTGCTCCACAGATAAGAATCCCTCAGGCTTAGCGGAAAGAGGTTAATTACCTAGACCCCGAGAACCCATCAAAAGAGACATGGATATTGCTGAAATTGCTCTGGGAATAGAATTAGATTTTAAGGTGTTTTGTGGAAGAAAAGAAAGAAACCAGTGAATTCAGTTCATTAGCCCAAATGGGCTCCCTTTGCAAGAAAGAAAGCAGGGGCTCTGAAACAAAATAAAGAGTACTCAGCAATTCATCTGCGTACACCCTAAAAAAAAGTGATCCATAAAAAAAGAGATCAGATTCACCATATAGAAAAATCAAAATCTATACAATTTCAAAAGCAGCAGGAAGCCCAGAATTCTTGGGCTCTGCTATTAACACAACAGGCTTCACAAGGCATTGGAATAGGCCCATCAAATCTTTTAGACAAACTAAATGACAGTGTACGATGTACATGCATAAAAAGGCAAAGAACCTCAGAAAAATGCATGGACACATAAAAATAAGAAGGTCATTCCTAAGACATTTAGTCTGCTGAGCCCACACTGTCCATTAATTACATCAGCTGCCAGGTACGTGTGGCTATTAAACACATGAAATGTAGCCGGTCTGAATTGAGATGTACTTTAAGCATAAAATAGAAACCAGATTTTGAAGACTTAATATAAAGAATATAAAATTACTCATTAATAATTTTTTTTTTGGTAGAGACAGAGTCTCACTTTATCGCCCACGGTAGAATGATATGGCATCACACAGCTCATAGCAACCCCCAACTCTTGGGCTTAGGTGATTCTCTTGCCTCAGCCTCCCGAGTAGCTCGGACTATCGTTAAAAATTTTTATACTGATGATACAGTATGATAACATTTTGAATTATCTGGTTAAATAAATTATATTATCGATATTATGCCTGCTTTCATGTTTTAATGTGATTACTAAAAATGTAACTTATATATGTGGTTTGCATTATATTTCTGTTAGATAGGGCTGCTCTAAGCAATATGCAAGAATGAGTATGTTGCTTCACATAAAATTGTCCACTGGCATTTTTTTTCGGATTAGTATCAGAATACAAACCCCTAAGTTTCAATGTTTGCATTTCTTATAGTTGTGCCCCTCACCAGTAGGTGTGCCATATATCCTTACATTGTACCCATTAGGTGGGAGCACACCAATCCTCTTCTCCTCTCCCCTCCAGCTTGAATTAAATTGAGTTTTTCTCCAGTGTAGGCCTGTCTTAGTTCATCTATTAGTAGTGAATACATTGGATACTTGTTTTTCCATTCTTGTGATACTTTACTAAAGAGAACATTCTCCAACTCTCTCCAGGTTAATACAAAAGATGTAAAGTCTCCACCTTTTTTTCTTCTGGGTAGATATCTAGTAATGGAATAACAGGAGCAAATGGAAGTTGAGTTCCTTGAGAACTATCCATACTTCTTTCCCAAAAAGGCTGTATTGGCCCAGCGCCCATTGCTCAGTGGTTAGGGTGTCAGCCATGTACACTGGTCCTGGTGGGTTTGAACCCAGCCCCAGCCTGCTAAACAAAAAAGCTGTATTAGTTTGCATTCCCACCATCTTTTTTTTACTGTTACTCCTCAACCATCCTGGTCATCCTTCTTGTATTTTCAAATTCACACACATAATTTAAATATATTTTAAATTAAAAGTCGTGTTCACAATTTCTGCTACTACTCATTGGTCAGATAGACACAATATAAATACAGAGGCATAGTTCAGCGGCTGGACTTGCAGGTTTGGAAGCTATACTGGCCAAATTCAAATCTTAGGTCTGCTGCTTACTAGCTATGTTACCATCGGCAAGTTATTCTTATTTTGTGTGTGTGTGTCTCAGTTTCCTCCAATAACAAGAGGATTATTGAGGGAATACAAGTTAATATATTAAATCACACATGACAACTAGAAAACACTATTGTTAGTTATATCATTAATTTACTTTTTGTTACTGACAGCTTTAAAAAGATCAGTGAGCACCTGATACTTTCAAATATTCTTGGAACTGTAAGAAGTTTTGAATATATATACATTTAATATTTTATCACAGTCTTCAAATAATATAATGCACACAATAAGCTTTCCCTAAGAAATTAGTCACTTACAATGTGGATTATTTCTTCATTTTTTACCTAAGAAAACCCATATGTTTTCTTCAGGCACTCTACCATTTTTTTCAATTAAATCCTGCTTTCCTTTTTCTTTGGTTAATTTCTTATAATTATGTTTTCCCTCCTCATTACCCAAAATTGAAAGCTCACTCATTTCGACCCTTCATTCTTCCATCTAGGTCTTGAAAACAGTTCCTTCCTATTTTTTCCCTTCCTATCCTCCAAATCTCTCCTTCCTAATCATATCTACCATCTTTTAGACATGGTCCAGATTCTATCTGTCCCTCAGGCCTTCTCCAAGCACTTCAGCCTGCATTGTTCTCCTCCTCAAACTCTCACAGTGTTGCCTGTTCATTCAACGGTTTATTAACTGCCTACAGTCAGAGTCTGTAGATACCAAGAAAAATGAGATACACGTGTATCCCAATCTCATGGCAATTATAGTCTGCATAGGAAGGCAAACACCAAAAATTCCTCATAACATAGATGGGTGGTATGAGACATAAGCCAGGGAGGGAACTAAGGGGGTAATTTACTCACATACCCATCATTTGGTTCCCTAACTGGCCTACAAACTACTAAGTATGCCTTTTATTTCCTTAATAACCACACCAACATTTAGCACAGTACTAGGCACATAGTGGGAGTATAAATAAATACAAACTTTTTTTTATTATTTAGGCCCTATTTCTTTCACATTGCCTACCATTTTGGCCCAAGGTTTGACTTTTACCCTTCATTATTCCATGGCATAGAGGAAAGATCACTTTACTCAGATGACCTATACTAGACTACAGCTCCCAAACCCACCAACTGTATATCTATCTGTTAGCCAAAGTATTATGCAAAAAAAAGATACTGGGTGGCACCTGTGGCTCAAAGGAGTAGGGTGCTGGTGCTATATACCAGAGGTGGCGGGTTCAAACCCAGCTCCAGCCAAAAAAAAAAAAACCAAGATAATAATATTTTTAGTCCATTCCTGAATTATCTTCACCTTTTACAATTCAGTAACTGTTTCTAAGTCCTTATTTTATACAGCTTTTCAAAAATTAATTAAAAACCCAAATATAATCACTGCTGTCATTTTCATGTACATCTATCCAGTCTTTTCTCTATACACATGAATACATATATTTTGCTTTCTAACATAGAGGTCATATGGCACATACATTCTTATAGTCTAATTGTCATTTAGCATACAATAAGTATTTTCCCATATCATTGAATCTTCATCTACAGGATGATTTTTTTAAGTACCTTCATCTTTATTCTACAGATCAAGAATCAAGGCCCAAAATGGAGAAGTGACTTGTACAAGGTCATATCATAAGTAGGCAGCAGAACTAGGGTACAAACCCTTTCTGGTTTTTGTCTTGTTTTCAGCTCTATTGAGATAATATTGACACAATTATATATACCATGTTTCCCTGAAAATAAGACCTACCCAAAAAATAAGCCCTAGCAGGATTTCTATGCATTTGTTAAATATAAGGCCTACCCTGATAATAAGACCTAGTGATGGGCGTGGCTCTGCAGCATATCTTTATAGCCACACCCTGCATTTCGGGGCCCAGCAGTAAGGAAGACTGGAATACCTTTTATCTGCCACAGCTCCTTTCTCCAAGCCATTCGCACTTGCGTGGGTGGTGGGTGCGTGTGGCAACCACTGTAGCAGGCATCCTATTGTGCATGTGCGAACAGCTAGGGGAAAGGAGTTCATGCGTCACTAGCGCTAGCCCCACAAACAAGCTCGGCTCCCCCTGTCAGGTTCCAGAAGATGACTTAACTGTATTTGAATAAATATAGATTGTTGTATTATACTTAATAAAAATAAGATATCCCCTGAAAATAAGCCCTAGTGTGTCTTCTTGAGAAAAAATAAATATAAGACAGTGTCTTATTTGGGGGGAAACACGGTATTTAAAGTAACCTCATTGTTTGTACCCTCACATTAATCTGAAATAAAAAATTAAAATAAATAAAAAAATATACAATGTGATAATTTGATATATGTAATTATTTAATATATGAAATTATTACCTCTATCAAGATAATTGATATATGCAACACTTCACAGTTACTTTTCTATGTGAGAATGCTTAAGATCTACTCTCTTAGCAAATTTCAAGTATACAGTACAGTATTATTAACTATAATCACTATGTGTACATCAGCTACAGAACTTATCCATCTTATACCTGAAAGTTTGTGTTCTCTGAGCAAGTTATCTCTATTTCCCTTCCCCCAGATCCTGGTAACCACCATCCTACTCTGTTTTTATGAGTTCAATTCTATTTTTTAAGCTTCTACATACAATTGATATCATACAGTATTTGTCTTTCTGTGCATGGCTTGTTCCACTTAGCATAATGCCCTCCAGGTCCATCCATGTTGCTGCAAATGACAGGATTTCCTTCCTCTTATATGGCTGATAATATCATATATATGTATATATGTGTATAATGTATATATGTATCTCACAATTTCTTTATCCATTGATACATCACCAGACACAGGTTGTTTCCATATCCTGCTGCAATGAGCATGGAATATGAATATCTCTTTGATATACTATTTTTGTTTCCTTCAGATATATTCCCAGAAATGGGACTGCTGGATATATGGTAGTTCAATTTTTTATTTTTAAGCAACCTCCATACTGTTTTTGTGGCTGCTCCAATTTATATCCCCACCACCAGTGTGCAAGGGTTCCCTTTTCTCCACATCTTCACCAATACTTGTCCTGGCATTTTGAGAAGAGCAACTCTAATAGCTGTAAGGTGTTATCGTACTATGATTTTAGTTTGCATTTCCCTGATGACTACTGATGTTGATCACTTTTTCATATACCTGATGGTCATTTTTATGTCTTTTGATAAATGTTGATTCAGGTCCTCTGCCCATTTTTAAATTGGGTTGTTAGTTTTCTTGCTATTGAATCATTTGAGCTCCTTATATACTTTTTATATCAACTCTTTATCAGATATACACTTAAAAAATATTTTCTCCCACTCCAGGGTTTGTCTCCTCAGTCTGGTTTTGGGGGTTTTTATTTTTGGTTTTTTGGTTTTAGAGAAGCTTTTTAGTTTAATGTAATCCTATTTGTCTATTTTCATTTTTATTGCCTGTGCTTTTGGGGTCATATATAAAAAAAATTATTGCCCAGGCCAATGTCATGGTGCTCTTTCTCTGTTTTCTTCTAGTAGTTTTATAGCATCAGGTCTTATGTTTAAGTCCTTAATCGATCCTTAGTCAATTTTTATGCATAAGAATCTAATTTCACTCTTCTGCATATTGAATAGAAATAGTAAGAGTAACCATTCTTTTCTTATTACTGATCTTGGAGGAAAAGCTTTCAGCTTTTGACCTTGAATATGATGGCAGCTGTGGGCTTGTTGCACATGACCTTTATAGTGTCCAGGTACATTCTTCTATAATTTGTTGAAAGCTTTTATTATGAAAGAATATTGAATTTTTTCAGATTTTTTTTCTGCATCTATTGGGTGTTCACTCCATTTTTATCCTTTGTTCTGTTAATGTGATATATTACATTTATTGACTGGCATATGTTGAACCATCCCAGGGATAAAATATGGTGTGTTACCCTTTTAATGTGCTGTTGAATTTAATCTGCTATTATTTTGTTGATGATCTACAAAATTCTACCTGATTTTTAATAGCCACATAATATGGATGTAGAGTAACTATTGAACATTAGCATTTCTTTTTTTTAATTAAATCATAGCTGTGTACATTAATGCATTTATGGGGTACAATGTGCTGGTTTTATATATAATTTTAAATACTTTCATGAAACTGGTTAACATAGCCTTCACCACATTTTCTTAGTTATTGTGTTAAGACATTTATATTCTACACTTAGTAGATTTAACATGTACCCTTGTAAAATGCACCATATTCTATTTTTCCATCCTGTTGGGCTCCCTATCAGCTAATTTTCAAGCATTAGGACAAAGGATAAAATAAACAATAGTAAATAAAGATTCAGGCTCGGCGCCTGTGGCTCAGTCGGCTAAGGCGCCAGCCACGTACACCTAAGGTGGCAGGTTCGAATCCGCAGCCCGGTCCCGCCAAACAACAATGATGGCTGCAACCAAAAAATGGCCGGGCCTTGTGGCGGGCGCCTGTGGTCCCAGCTACTTGGGAGGCGGAGGCAGGAGACTCGCTTGAGCCCAGGAGTTGGAGGTTGCTATGAGCTGTGATGCCAT
>CAUYQV010109769.1:0-36706 GCA_963574575.1 Galagoides demidoff
CAAGTGAGTCTCCTGCCTCTGCCTCCCAAGTAGCTGGGACCACAGGTGCCCGCCACAACGCCCGGCCATTTTTTGGTTGCAGCCATCATTGTTGTTTGGTGGGCCCAGGCTGGGGATTCGAACCCGCCACCTTAGGTGTACAATGCTGGCGCCTTAGCCGATTGAGCCACAGGCGCCGAGCCGAGGCTTCCAGTTTTAATGTACACGACCACCATTACCCGCTTCCATCCAGTTTGTCACATGCAAAACTTTGCTGTGGCCTTGGTTGCAAGATGTTGATTATTCTCTTATTGCTTCCGTTCATTTTGCATTACTGACATTCAGCTATCAGCTCTTGTATTTGTAGTTGTTTTAAAATATGCTGCATGCAGTGGTCAGCATTTGTGATTTTACCCATCTGTCCTATATTTTTTGATTGCCTGCGTTGTGCCAGGCATTGTGCTAGGAACAGGTGCGCACAGACCTGCCAGCTTGGGCTTCTCAGTCTAATGGAGGATGGCTTGAATACAATCCTCATGGCTAATATGTAACTAAAAGCCATGGTAGAGCTCATGAAAGAAGAGCAGAGAAGGGACATCTAACTTAGGCTGGAGAGGGGTAGGGACAATGTCTTTGAGGACACTGTGGTTGAGCAAAAATCTGAATGTTGAGTGTAAGTCATCACTACCCTCTAGTCACACACCTGGAATTGAACAAGCTAGGTTTCCTCTTTGCAGAGAGGGAGAACAGAAACCATGGGAACCAGGAGTTGGAGTACCTCAAGAAGGTTTGAGAAAGCACGACTTAGAGGACTTGCACCTGTGTCAGTGGTTTTAGGCAGTGGTTAAGGAAGCCGGAGTTGCTCTAGCTTGAACGCTGCCAGGGTAATTCTGTCACTGGGTGTCTTAACAAATGTTCTCTAACAGCAGAGAAAATTAGAGCCAGGCTGCAGCCAGGTTGGAAAAGCAGAAGCAGTCGGTTTTATTAGCCAGGATTGGAGGATGTTTGGTCACATTTGTGGTGTGGACCAGGTTCATGTTTTGTCCGTGTTCAGACATGATCATGAAGTGGTCAGGTTTGGCCTTCTGGTCACAGAGTGGCCTTGCCTGATGTTGGAGTTCTGGGGACATTTTCTGTTGAATAGGACACTCAGGCCCAGGAGTGAGTGCCCCACCAGCAGGTCTGCTCTTTCTCCTCTGAGTTAACTACGTGATGAGTAGGGAATAGGAGGCAGTGAGGGAGGAGAACAGCTTTCTAGGTATATTCTGAGGCTACTTTATTTTTATTTTTTAATATATTTTTTTCTTGGCAGAAGCGGAGGGGGTGGGGAAAACGGGTGATACCAAATGAGACTAAACCAATCACCCATTAGAAGTAGTTGGTAGAGTCCAAGGCAGAAGGGGTGGGAAAGGGTGATACCAACTGAGATTAGGACAACCTATCACCCATTAATAGTTGGTAGTGTCTAAGGCAGCAGTGGCGAGGAAGAAGGGTGATACCAACTGAGACTAAAGACTATTAAAAGTAGTTGGTAGAGGCTCAACGTCTGTGGCTCAAGCAGTTAAGGTGCCAGACAGATACACCTGAGCTCGCGGATTCGAATCTAGCCAGGCCTGCCAAACAACAGTGACCGCTGAAACAAAAAAAAAAAAAAAAAAAAAAAGCTGGGTGTTGTGGTGGGCGCCTGTAGTCCCAACTACTTGGGAGATGGAGGCAGGAGAATTGCTTGAGCCCAGGAGTTGGAGATTGCTATGAGCTGTGATGCTGAGGGTGGATACCAGAGAGGGGCGAGGTCTGGGAGAACAGGTCTTCTCAGGGAGACCACGAGGATGCACCTGCAGGGCCCTTTTTATGGTGACTCAGCTCTTGGGAATTTATAGGCTTAAATCCCTGGAACTTGGAAATTTCCAAGTTCTGTGAAATCCTGTAGTTCTGTAGGGGCTAGAGTAGCATCTCCCGCTTGATTCAAACTGGCCAATGGGAAGGGTGCCTGTGGGGTGGAACTTTTTGACTGTCAATAAAAGGGGAAAGACCAAGCCAGTCGGGGATCTTCTATGCCGTAAGCTCCCAGCCGATGAATAAAGCCCTTCATCTTATAACTATGGTGTTTGGGTGCCCTTTCTCTCCGTTGGGCCTCTTCTTCCTGCAACAGTGCCACTGCACTCTACCCAGGGCGTCAGCTTGAGGCAAAAAAAAAAAAAAAGGAGTTGGTAGAGTCCAAGGCAGAAGGGGGGGTGGAAAGGGGGATACCAACTGAGACAAGGACAACAAGTCACCCATTAGGAGTAGTTGGTAGAGTCCAAGGCAGAAGAAGGAGAAAAGGGTGATACCAACTGGGACTAGGACAACCAATCACCCATTAGGGGTAGTTGGTAGAGTCCAAGGCAGAAGTGGTGGTGGTGGGGGGAAAGAAGGGTGATATCAAGGGAGAGTAGCATAAACAATCACCCATTAGGAGTAGTTGGCAGAGTCCAAGGCAGAAGGTGGGGGGGGTAGGAGAGGAAGGGTGATACCAACTGAGAGTAAACCAATCACTCATTAGGAGTAGTTGGTAGAGTCCAAGGCAGAAGGGGGGTGACAACCAATCACCCATTAGGAGTAGTTGGTAGAGTCCAAGGCAGTGGGGTGGGGGGAAGAACAGGGATACCAACTGAGACTAGGACAATCACCCAATAGGATTAGTTGGTAAAGTTCAAGGCAGAAGCAAAGAAGGGTGATACCAACTGAGACTAAACCACTCAGCCATTAGGAGTAGTTGGTAGAATCCAAGGCAGGCATTCAGCCATTAGGAGTAGTTGGTAGAGTCCAAGAGGCGGTGGGGGTGGGAGACAAGAAGGGTGATACCAACTGAGACTAGCACAACCAATCACCTATTAGGAGTAGTTGGTAGAGTCCAAGGCAGTGGGGTGGGGGGAAGAATGGGTCTACCAATTGAGGCTAGGACAATCACCCAATAGGATTAGTTGCTAAAGTGAAGGCAGAAGAAGGGTGATACCAACTGAGACTAAACCACTCACCCATTATGAGTAGCTGGTAGAGTCCAAAGCAGAAGTGGGGGGGGGGAAGGTTGATACCAATCACCCATTAGGAGTAGTTGATAGAGTCCAAGGCAGAAGCAAAGAAGAGTAAGACCAACTGAGACTTAACCACTCACCCATTCCTGAGGCTACTTTCTTAATATGAGCCCGCTTTACTCTGAACTGTGCTCAGCATTAAGCAAAATGAGCAACTGAAGTATAATACCAATGGAAGAGAGAGTAACAGAAGTTGGGCTCTTGATGGGAAAGATGCAAACCAGGAAAATACTAGAATCCTTAGTGTTAGAGAAGGAGACCTCTAATGTATTGGTTCTCAGAGTGTGGTGCCCAGATGGGCAGCATCAGCCTCGGCTGGGATTCCTTTAGAGATATAAAATTCTCTGGGTTTATCTCAGTGGATCTAATGAATCAGGAACTCTGGGGTGGGGCCCAGCAATCAGCATTTTGTTTACTTATTTATTTACTTTAAGATAGAGTCTAATTCTGTCACCCTGGGTAGAGTCCCGTGGTGTCATAGCTCACAGAAACCTCAAACTCTTGGGCTTGAGCAGTCCTCTTGTCTTAGCCTCCTAGTAGCTGGGAAGCTGGGACTATAGGCTTTCACCACTATGTTAGGCTAGTTTTTTTTTTTTTCTATTTTTAGTAGAGATAGGGTCTTGCTTTTACTCAAGCTGTTCTCAAACTCTTGTGAGCTCAAGCAATCCACCCACCTTGGCTTCTCTGAGTGCTAGAATTTACAGGAAGGAGCCACTGTGCCTGTCCAGGAATTTGCATTTTAATGAGCCTCTAGGTGGTTCTGATGCAGGGTCAAGTGTAGAAACTCCTTGCCTTACAGATGGTAAAGCCCAGGTCCAGAGCTCATGGCTCTTTGGGGCATACAAGGCACTTTGTTCATAAAGCAAGATGCTGTTATAAGTGACACATGACCTTAGAGAAAAACATATCCCTAGTTCAAACAAACTTCTATGGAGTTAAGGAAGTATAGTGTGGATTCTTTCATGAATCCAGTCTAAGCCAGACCTCCAACACCTGCACATAATGGCACTAACCAGCTGATCTCAGTGTTAGTGTCTGAGATTTCTACCAGAGTATCACACAACCCCCCACCATCTTTTCTTTCCATCCTCTTTAGAAGTGACTTTAGAGTATACTGTTAGCATTATTCTGGTTTTTGATATTTGATCATGATTTTCCATACCTGGTACCTATATTAATTTGTTATTGCTGCTGTAACTAACACGAAATTGGTGCCTTAAGACATCACAAGTTTATCTGTCGTTAGGCTAAAATAAAGATGTCAACAGGGCCAAATTCTTTCTGGAGGCTCTGGGAAACAATCCTTGTCATTGCCTTTTCCAGCTTCCAGCGTCTGCTTGCATTCCTTGGCTTGTAGCCTCTTCCTCCATCTTCCAAGCCAGCAATGGCCTGTCAGGATTATAATTCATAATCTCCCACTGACTTCTTGTAGGTGTGTCCTAGACACCTCAAACCAAGCATGTTGCAAGCTAGGCTCAGGTGTTCTCTCTTCCTTCCCATTGTGTTGAGGGTATTCCTATCTTTGCTGTCATTCATAGGCATGCTGCTGTGTGCCTTTCCTCTTGTTCCATTGCCTCTCCCCTTTCCCAGCCCCTTCCAATCTACATCATGGCCAAATGTTTCTGGAATTGGCCCCATGTGTCTACCCTTCTGCAGATGCTTAGAGCCTGAATGTCTTAGTGGAGCTTTGATGAAGCTCAGCAGCCACCTGATAAATGCCTTCTCTCATTCCATGTTTTAGTCTTAGACCACCTAGTTCCCTCAGTGGGGAATGGATGTCATTCTCTTCTCAGCCTTGTGACCTACCCTTATTAGTTTCCTATTGTTATTGTAACCAATTACTACAAACCTAGTGGCTTGAAACAACACAGAAGTATACACTTATCCGGGGGTCAGAAGTTCAAAATGGGTTTTATTGGGTCGATATCAAGGTGGCAGCAGGGCTGCATTCCTTCTGGAGGAATCCATTTCCTTACCTTATCGAGCTTCTAGAGGCTGCCTGTGTTTCCTTGACTCCTGAATGTGTCACTCCAGTCCCGGCTTCTGATCACACATCTCCTTCTAGCTTCCACAGCACTGCCTGCATTGCTTTTATGAAAATGGTTGTTTTACATTGTGCCCAAATGGGCAATCCAGGATGCCCTTCCATTCTCAAGAGTCTTAACTTAATCACACTTGCAAAGTCTCTTTTGTCATGTAAGGGAACATATACACAGGTTCTGGGGATTAGGATGTGGACATCTTTGGGGGCCCATTATTCAGCCTACTGTACCCCTTGTTCATTTTTTGAAGCCTGCTCCAAAGGTATGCTATACAACACTTCATCTTGTATTAAGCCTGTTCATCTCCAACTGGTCTCCAACTGCCAATTCCATTGCCCTGGCGCATTGCCCAGCATGCAGGAAGCACCATATGCTAATGAATGAATGAATAACCCTTTCACCCAAGTTCGGTTACTACTTGTGATTCTATGAGGCTATGGGCTGCCAGGAGTGAGTGTGACTGTAAAGTTCCCTGGGCAGAGCATGTTGACAAGGTCTGTTTGCTGACAGTTTATGGTGGCCCACACCACAGTAGGTGAGAAGAGTGATGCCACACATGTCACATGGCTTCTTCAACAAAGAATAGTAAATTTCAAGATAGGAAATTCTGGCATTGGATTTCAACTGGGAGTTTCTCCTCTTTTAGAAGGGAACACTTGGCAGTGTCTAGAGACACTTTTGCTTGTCACAGCTAGGGGAAAGGGGTCAGTCTACTGACATCTAGTGAGCAGAGGTCGGGGACACTACTAAATGTCCTACAGTGCACAGGACAATCCCCTACAACAGAGTTATCTGGCCCCAAAAGTCAGCCATGCCAAGGTTGAGGAAGCCTGTGCTGAGGGCACCTCAGCATCTTAATAACACAGATGGTTGGAGCGTCATTTCCATACTTCAGTGGCAGCCCTTCTGCAACATAAGGTTTTCTTCTGTTGCCACAGTCTTCATTTTATGAATGAACCTAGAAGTCATTAGAGAGCAGGAGTCTTTGGCACTGTCTTTCACCATTTTGTTCTTGGAGTGGAGAGTGTCTTATTACAACTGTTGCTCTTCTTCTGTTGATACCTAGGTCTTTAAACTGGGGAGAGGTGGGCACTAAGTTGTTATGCTTGTTTCTTATGGAGTTTGGCTCCCCTGATATTTTGCCTTCCTGGTGGGATATGCTTTTATGTGGGGAGACAGGTGATGGGTCCTTCTGCCTCTCACATATTGGTTGGTCCCTGGATTCAAAGTGCTGGAATAGTCTTTGGCAGTCATGGCCCTGCCATCACTAAGAGAGGCAGAGTGATGTCCCCTAGTGGCAGAACCCAACTTCCTTTCAATAGGAAAGAACCAGCACTGAATTATGGCAAAATATATATAATAAAATTTGCTATTTTTTCCTTTTTTTCACTGCTGTTTTTATTTTTTTTAATTAGATCATAACTGTGTACATTACTGCGTTTATGGGGTACAATGTGCTGACTCTATATACAACCTAGAATGTAGTCTAAAAAAATTTGCTATTTTAACCACTTTTAAGTGTACAATTCAGTGACATTGAGTATATTCACAATGTTCTGCAAACATCTTTGCCATCTAGTTCCAAAACTTTTAATCACCCTTCCTAGTAAGTTTTTAACTTGAAGGTCAGAATCCATGTCACTTGGGAGCTTCTGGACTGGGCAGGCAATTTTGAGAACACAATATTGGAAAAGGAAAAGGGAAAGTATGGTTTTGTTGTTTTAAAAATGTTTTTTGGTAGATGTTTCCTTTGGGAGGCACTTAATCTTTGTTCCCTCTCTCTCTCCAGGCCCTTTCCCTGGTTACATACCTTCATCCTATGGGGACATTTTGAATTTCTTTTTGTATCCTAAAGTACTTGTTAGTTGGTCAAGTAAACTTTCTTGGCAATTACTGGGATTCATTAAAAACATTTGAATCAGAGAAAACACTGTGATGCCAAACCCATCCCTTGAATTCACATACAAAATGTTGATGGCATTCCATATTTCTTTACTTAAATTCTTTCAGCTGGCAAAGATACACTGGCTACCTGGTCAATTATGAGCACTTGGTTTTCAGCTGGATAATTATTTTATTTTATGGATAATATCTCACAGATAGTTCTGTAGTTTACATTAGAGGATTAAAGCAAACTATAGCTGGTGAACTGGTCACCCAGTTTGTGGGTGGCTCACACTTGTAATCCTAGCACTCTGGGAGGCCGAGGCGGGCAGATTGCTTGAGCTCAGGAGTTTGAGACCAGCCTGAGCAAGAGTGAGACACCCATCTCTACGAAAAATAGAAATAACTAGCTGGGTGTTATGGTGGATGCCAGTAGTCCCAGCTACGTGGGAGGCTGAGGCAGGAGTATCACTTGAGCTCAAGAGTTTGAGGTTGCTGTGAGCTATGACTACAGCCCTCTAACCAGACTCTGTCTCAAAAAAAAAAAAAAGGAAAAATATATACATATATATAAAGTTGATGGATCTTAGTGATAAACCATGCTTATATCTTGCCTTAGACATACTAATAACAAAAATTCTATGTTATTTGTCCTAACTAAACAGTATTCACTTTGTAAGAAAAGCCCAGAAAAGGCCTTTGCCTATTTCCTTCTAGTGGCCAGGGAAGTGGCAGGGGTGCCTCAGGAGGTGGATCTGTCCCTAGGTGTGGGCCACAGAATGGCAAGATGAAGTGCAATTCAATTCATACTTTTATTTCTTCCTGCCTAAGATTAAATACTATAAATATTTTAATGCTCATTAATTATCCATTTTCATAACTAATTTAAGTCCTTAAGCACCCAAGTACAGTGTGCATAGACAGTTTAAATTACCATCTTCTTAAACTTCTTACCAGTGAGAATGCAAACACCAGCTCTTGTGGTTTTGCTGGATTTTTCTGGAGTGTTCTAGACTTGGAAGACTTGGGGCCATGTTCTAGATTTGGTCCTTTGGGGCTGCACCAGTTTTATCCATCAAACATCACCTCCCCACGTGAAAAGTCTTTAATTAGCTTAGTGTCCTGTGTAATTATTCCAGCTAGTTCTTATGTTTGTGCCTGGAGCTAGATAGAGGTGCTTGAACGTTGTTTTGGATGAAGAATTCCTTGCTTTGCTCTCCCTTCCCCTTAGCCAGCTTCTTCATGGATCTCCATTTTCTTCACCAAGCTGTTCTGGATGGTGCTGTCTGCTTGAGCTTTTTGTGTGCTGTAATAGCTTCAGGATGAAATTCACTTGACACAAATGGCTTTGTAAATGAGCTTTGCCTTTCTCCTATTGGTCATTAAAACAAAACAATAAAAACACCTCTCCACAGCTTGAACAGAATGGGGCAGTTTTTAACCACTTTAACCAGTGATTTCTCACTGTCCCTTTGTTCTCACTAAACTATTAGGGAACAGAGGTGTAAACCCAAATATGACTGTCAGTCTGCTCACCTGTGATACCTAAAGTAGGATGGGCATAGTGTTTGTTAATCCTTAGTGATTTTTTTCTTAAGGCTTAATTGCTGCCTTTGTCAGAAAACAAATGAAAAAAAAATAATTGGCTGTGGGGGGAGGTGTCACTAATTGAAGAAAAAAATTGGAAAGGGGGAAGTAGTTCACACTATGTTTATCCGTTTAGTGGGCATAAGGTATACAGCTGCGTACTTGAGAAATTTAAAAATTATTTTTTAAAGTTAATTTTTGGAATAAGTTATTTATCCACATGATTCAAAATTCAAAAGGTTCAAAGTGTTTACAGCAAAAAGTCTCCTTTTATCCTTCAGCTATCCAGTAACCCACCCCATAAGTCATGGACATTTTATTCTCAAGTTTTTTCTCATATGTATACCAGCAGGTAGGTATTTCTGTTATTTTCCCTCCCTTCTTTTTACATCCTGATTAATTGATGATGGGTGGACTTCTATCTATTTGTTCATTTGAACTCTACTCTGAAAAAGAGATGTTATTTTCAGGGCCCTGGGGACCTCTCATGCAGTCCAAGGATGCCCACTGAAGAAGCTGGGCCCTGAGAAGAGCCTAGAACCAGGGAAGGGCCAGCTTGGCAGCATGCTCTCCGGCCATTTCTCTTCCCTGGCCATCTCCTTTCTTCTCTCTGTATGACTGTTCACAGGACACATGTTACAGTTCCAGCCACTTGTTAACGGTAACTCGATTTGGTCCCAGTTCCAAATTCCCATTAGTGAGACTCTGAGCCCAATGGAGAAGGTGTCACTCCTGCCCCAGATAAACCAGGCCTACACCCATGGTAGGAGGGAGGCGCCCAGTTATAGTCCTGGAGTAAATTTTGAAGAAGGGCCTACCTTGTGGCAGGTGTATGCTAGGTGCTTGGACACATTGATGACCCAAACAAAACTACCCCTGGGAAGCAGTGCCTAGGGAGGGGATACTTGTGGGGCCAACCTTAGGACAGTGACTGTAAATGAGGATACTGGAACTCTTAAGAGTGCTGGGTCCCCATTTTCTCTGGTTTTCTCTTGACAAGGAGGTGATTGATATGAGGCCAGGCCATGTGGCCTCTCCTGTGCTCTGGCTATTGATCGAGGATGTTCGTTCCATCCTCACAGAGTCCTTTCCATAAGGCTCCGGTCCAAGGGCCCCTGTCTGTGCTGAGAACAGCTGCACTTCAGAGTAATGGGTTGTTGTCATTTTGAGACAGTCTCTCTCTGTGACCTGGGAGGGCTGGAGTGCAGTGCTATCATCAGAGCTTACTGTAACCTGTAATACCTGGGCTCCAGTGATCCTCTTGTCTCAGACTCCCAAGTAGTTGAGCCTACAGGTGCACACATCCATGCCCGGCTGATTTTTTATTTCTATTTTTAGTAGAGATGAGGGGGTGTCTTGCTCTTGCCTGAAGGCTGAAGGCTGGTCTTGAAGTCCTGACCTTAAGCGATCCTCACACCTAGGGCTCCCAGAGTGCTGGGATTACAGGTGTGAGCCACTGGCAGTAAGGCGGTCACTTTCACCCTTTAAGACCCTGAATTGAATAACTGAGCTCAGTGTCTTCTATTGAATTGATGTCACTTAAGTTGGGCTGTGCCTTTGGGGGCCCTTGGCTGGGTTGGTGATAGCATGCCTGGGGGAAGGGCAGAGTTGTGACATGTCTGGCTCTTTTAGGGAACCTGTGGGTTTTTTAAATGGAGGAAGAGATAAAGACATTGTGAAAAACAGCCACTGCCTGGTGTGGAACCCCTGAGGCAGATCTGTGTTCCGGAAGGGGCCAGGGGGCTCTCCCTCTACTGTCTCTAGCTGTCTGTCTGGCTCCTTCTTCCTGTCTTCATTATTCTTCTCCTCTCTCTCCCTCTATCTTCCCCTTCTTGCTCACTACCCTCTCCCCTCCTACCCTCTTGTCCTTTCCTTTGCACCCCCATCCAGATCCTCTCTCTTCCATCCCTCTGTATCACTTCACTCCTCTTCACTCTCTTATTCCCCAGTCCTCTCCCCCTCCCTCCCCTCACACCTTCTCTTCACCCCCACTCTCTCTCCCCTTCATCCTTTCCCTCCACCTACCACCTCTGTCTCTTTTCTCCCTTCCCCTCAGCCCCTCCTCTTTTACCCTCTCTCCCCCTTCTTTTACCCCGTCTGTGTCCCTTCCTTTTGCCCACATCCCTTCTCCTCCATGCCTCCTTCTCCACACTGCTCTTCTCACTGAGCCCTCTCCTTTTTCTCTCTTCCTCTTCCCATCTCCCACCCTCTCCCTTCAGTCCCCTTATCTCCCTCTAGTTCTTTCTTTCCTCTTTCCCATCCTTTCTTCTTCCCTAGCCCTCCCCTCTTGTCTGCCTTCCTCCCTTCTTACTCCCCCACCAGTTCTTCCCCCAGCCCAGTACCTCCCAAACTCCCCTTCCCCCACAGCCTCTCATTTCTTCATTTAAACCCTCTCCCACACAGTGTTACCACATGCCTCACATTTTCCATCCCAGAGGGCAGCAAGAGCTGGGCACAGGGGTCACTGGTCCTTTCCAGCCCACAGCTGACCAGTGGCCCCTTCAGTGTAAGCACAGGCCTTGCCTTAAAAGCCCTCCCAGAGGGATGGCAAGAGAGGGTGCCAGCCATGGCTGTGGGGGCCGGCAGATTCTAGTACATGTTTCTTATTCTAGCTGCTTCAAATTTTTGGTCCTAAATATTTAGTGGTTATATTACAGAGTTCAGAAAAATAATTTTAACTGACTACCCATATAGTACCCAAGTATGACCATTGTCATTTTACTTTAGCGTATTTCTTTTTAGGGTTTTCTACCATTTACTTGTGTATATATCTGTTTATATTTCATTTATATATGTAGATATATAAATAATTGTATATATCATTTTTTAAACTTCATTGATCATCTTCAAAGTCAGTTTTTTTACTAGCACAATATTTGAATTCATGCATCTTAATTGATGTAACTATTGCCCTATCATTTAAGCATTTACGTTGCTTCTATAATCTTGGTGTTATAAATTAGGATATGATGGACATATGTTCCCTTTTTTATCCTGTAAGGAAATCAAGTTGTAGGCAGGGTGGCATGTTATATCCATTTTTTGTTTCTCTAGGTCCCCAATTAACTGGAATGGCCCATGATGGAGGAGGAGTTCAGTCCAGGGTAATTGTCCCATGTGGATTGTCAGGGTGCTTGACCTTGTGTTTGCTTTTGATGTTAGTTCAAGAATGTGTTCATATGGCTTACCATTCCTTCTATGTGTGCTTGGGGTGTGTGTGTGTGTGAGAGAGAGAGAGAGAGAGATATCAACACTTCTAAAGGAAACCACATGTGGGATTTCGTATTCCATAGCATTGTCCCTATTTCTTTTTTTTTATTAAATCATAAACACGTAGGTCATATGTACATTAATGCATTTATGGGGTACAATGTACTGATTTCATATAGAATTAGGAATGCTTACATCACACTGGTTAATATATACCTCATCTCGTTTACTTATTGTGTTAAGACATTTATACTCTTAATAGATCTGACACGTACCCTTGTATTATGCACCATGATCCCACCATTCACCCTACTGTACTATTTCACTGCACCATTTTGAGATTATTAATCCTGGTCTCAAGTTCAGGTGTGAGGTTAGCGGATGCACAGTGAGCAGTGAAGTCCTTGGGGATTTGGTTCCTTCTCTTCCTTTCCCCCTTTTTGCCATTCTTTTACCACCTTTAATATTTAAAGGAACTTTGTTTCCCAGGCCATAGGGACAATTATATCCGGAAGGCCTTGGATCATCAATGTGACTTCATATTTGGCTGAGATATGGATTCGAGTCCATATCTCAAGATATGGCAAGAGAAAGGCAGTGACTGTAATAAGCCCCTTGGGGTTTCTAGTTTAGCTTCGTATCATCATTAGACACTCCCCTAAAAAAATTATGCTTTTAGAGTCAAAGTGAACCAAGCAATGGTGGCTAGAACCCCCAGGATCCAGACTGGAAGAACTTTTCTGATATGTCAGTTTTGTCAATGACAACGTTGTGGGAAGTATACATTCCTCAGCCACCAAGTGTATGCCAAATGTCAGCACATAGACCTGGCAGAGAAGAAAAAATTAGTTGAATATTTATGATGTTCTCTCAGGGGCAAGTTTCTGTGAAGGTTCCAAAATTCACAATAATAAATGTTAGAGAGCATTGGTAGCTAATATGTACCATGTACTTTCTCCCTGTGTTACATTTTCAAATTGTGAATGTGTAGGACAAACAAAACAGGTGACTCAATACTGCTGTATATTGGAATTCAATTAAATTCTACAAGTGTTTATTGAGTGCCTGTTAACTGTGTAAGATCTGATAACCAGGGGAACTCAAAGATATATCTAAAATTTCACTCAATGACACATCTTACTTAACTTTCATTTCCCTAATTGGGGGGAAGATTGTGATGTGGTTATTTTATGAACCACGCCATGAAATAAGCAGTTAAACCGAAGGGCATTTGTTTGAACAAGTTCTGTTTATCCAGAAAGAAGGAAAGGTGTACATTTTAGGAACTCAAATCAAGTTCGAAGACAGATTTCTGGGAAACAACATTCAGTGAGTCTCTGAAACTCCCCTCTGTGTTGGCAGTTTAGAGCCAAACAAAACAGAACAGTGTTTCTCAAATGAATGCTGGGTTTTTTTTGTGTGTGTGTGTTTTTTTTAAACAAGGACAATTTTTCCTGGCTGGGCACAGTGGCTCATGCCTATAATCCTAGCACTCTGGGAGGCTGAGGCAGGTGTATTGCCTGAGTTCAGGAGTTCAAGACCACCCTGGGCAAGAGCGAGATCATCTCTACTGAAAAATAGAAAAACTGAGGCAAGAGGATTGCTTGAGACCAAGAGTTTGGGGTTGCAGTGAGTAATGATGCCATGACAGTCTACCTAGGGTGACAGAGTGATTCTGTCTCTTTAAAAAAAAAAGAGAGAAAATTCCCAAGTATCCTTGCTTCGCCTTAAACTTTTAAAAATGTTTGTTAGCTTAGCATAACATTTACTATTTTTTTTTTATGAGATGGAGCCTCAAGCTATCCCCCTGGGTAGAGTGCCATGGCATCACAGCTCACAGCAACCTTCAACTCCTGGGCTCAAGCGAGTCTCCTGCCTCAGCCTCCCAAGTAGCTGGGACTACAGGCGCCCGCCACAACGCCCGGCCATTTTTTGGTTGCAGCCATCATTGTTGTTTGGCGGGCCCGGGCTGAGGATTCAAACCCGCCACCTTAGGTGTATGTGGCTGGCGCCTTAGCCGCTTGAGCCACAGACGCTGAGCCAACATTTACTATTTTAATCGTTTTCAAGTATACAGTTTGGTGGTGTTAAATATATTCACATCACAGACATGCATTTCTAGAACTTTTTCATCTTCCCAACAAATGAAACTCCTTCCCAATGCCTGGCAACTACCATTCTACCTTGTCTTTCTGAATTTGGTACCTCATGTAGGAGGAATCATATCATTTGTCGTCTTCTGTGTTTGGCTTATTTCACTCAGCATAATGTCTTTCAGGTTCATCCATGTTGTAGCATGTGTCAGAACTTCATTTTTAATTGCTTTAAGCCTTTAAATAATAGTGCTACTTGAAAATATAGGCCCTTAGCTGGATATAAGCTACTTTTGCTTTTAGCTCATTTGCAAATATAAACTCGAAATGAATTCACAAATTAAGTATAAATTAACCCACTAAAGTTCAAATCAACACTAATAGGAGACATGATGGCATGCTTTGGAAATGAAGTTGTTGCTTGGCAATGTGACAGGGTACACGCTGCCTGCTTGCAGTGCAGTCCTTTGTGTTCATTTGCTTCTCTCATCTCTTTTCTGTCTTCAAACCCCAGTGAGAATCCTTCCTTTCTGCAGTTCTATCTGAGGTCTTTTCATGTGGTGCTAGGCATTAAAGACAGTTCTGAACACTGATAGGAGTCTTAATGTCATTTTTACGGCATCAAGCATCGTTATGAAACATGTAGTTGTGAACCCATTGCTTCATGTAAGAACAAAAACACTGTGTGCTCTGGCTCCATCCCCTCCCTGTCTGTTCCCTATAGGAAACAACCACCATAAGTCCTTTTTAAAAAAAATCATCTTTCCCTGCTTTTGTAAGAAATGATTTTATCATTTCCATATGTATCTCTTAAAAACATATTGTCTGGTTTTGCTTCTTTTTACTTTTATGAAACTGGGATCAAAATGGTACAGAGACTTGTGACTTGCCTGTTGTCTCTAATTTGCAGTTCATTTATTTTCCTGTCTGGTATTCCATTGTTTGAATATGCCGCTGTGTATTTACCCTTTCTTATACTGATGGACTTTTGCATTGCTTCCAATTTTGAACAGACTTCCTAACACCATTCTAATAAATGTCACTGGTGCATGTGTGAAATATATATTTTTAAAGGCATATAGCAAGGGGTGGTTTTGCTGGGTTTTAGGTTTAGATTTCCAAAGTGTTTTACCAGCTTATATGTCTGTATTCCCAGCAAATGAATGAATGAATGAACAAACTAATGAATGAAGAAGCTAGCATATTTGTGGAAGGAGAGAGTATATGAATATTCAGCTTTATAAGTGAATGCTTAAATTGATTTTCAAAATGTGTGTTCCTAGAGTATAAACATTTCTGCTGCTCCCTGTTTCCAACAATACTTGGTATCCCTTATGTATTGGGGGTAGAGGCTTAATTGCTGTCACTGAGACCTAAGATAGCTTAGCTATCTGCTTCCTCTCAGGCTGTTGCCTGCTGACCACTGGGCAGGGTGGGAGAATTACTTTGTTCTTCAAGGTCGTTGGGGACAAGGTTTCTTCTCTCAGGCTGATATGGCTGGAGTTGTCTCACCAGCACTATGTCTACCTTCTAGCCCATGACAGGTGGCGTGAGGGGGAACGGCTTCCCTTTGTTGAGGATGTGACCTGAAAACAGCTCATGTCACTTCTGCCTACACTGCATTGCTAAGAATTTAGCTACAGTCTCACACCAGCCACAGGGGAGTCTGGAGAAACATAATCTCCAGCTAGGCAACCTTATGCCCAGCAAAACTGGGGCAGGGGAGTATTTTTTCTCTATTCCTGCTGTAACAAATTACTGCAAATGTAATGGCTACAAACAACACAAATTTATTATCTTATAGTTTGGGAGGTTGGAAGTCTAAAATGGGTTGGAGGGGTTGAGAACCTTCTGGCGACTTTAGGGGAGGAGGATTCCTTCTCTTATCTTTTCCAGCTTTCTAGAAGCTGCCTCCATCCCTTACCTTCTGGTCTCTGCCCCATGTCACCCTGACTCTGGCTTCCTTCAAAATGTTTCCTTTTCTGGTTCTTCCATCTTTTAAAGACCCCTGTTATTACATGGGGCTCACCCAGTTAATCCAGGATATTGTCCCCATCTCAAGATCCTTAACTTAAATCTGCCAAGTCCCTTTTGCCATGTTAGGTAACATTTTCAAAGATTCTGAGAATTAGGATATGGACAATTTGGGGGAGCCATTATTCTATTTACCATGGGGAAAAGGAAGGATTCTACAGATGGTCTCTGATTTATGATGGTTCATTCTTTCCATGGTGTAAAAGTAATACTTGTGCAGTATGCTCCTTGACTTAATGACAGGGTTACATCCAGATAAACTGATTGTAAGTTGAAATGCACTCTCGACTTACAATAGTTTTGACTTAGGATGGGTTTATCTACACATAGCCCCATCGTAAGTCAAGGAGCACCTGTGCTCCTAAAAAGAGGAAGGGGATAATGGATAATGGCTACTAGAAAGAACCATCATTTTCTGCTGTAGCATATGATTGTAGTTTTGCCAATCTTATGGCTATGAATATATATATTTTTTGAGACAGAGTCTCACTTTGTCACCCTTGGTAGAGTGCCATAGCATCACAGCTTACAGCAACCTCAAACTTTTGGGCTTAAGCGATTCTCTTGCCTTAGCCTCCCAAGTAGCTGGGACTACAGGTGCCTGCCACAATTCTTGGGCATTTTTTTGTCGTAGTTGTCATTGTTGTTTAGCAGGTCCAGGCCAGGTTTGAACCTGCCAGCCCCAGTGTATGTGACCAGTGCCCTAATCACTGAGCTATGGGCGCCAAGCCAAGGCTGTGGATATATTTTTTTTAAGTATTATGTTGTCAGAGCTGGTGAACTTGCTGAAGACAACTTTGTTTCCTGATACTTTGTGATTCTTGGGGTTGAAATATCTAATCAAAAAAGGAAACCATATGTATTTTTTTGTTTGGAATATGGCTTCTAGGAGAGCAAATCATATATATATATATACTTTTTTTTTTTCAGTTTTTGGCCAGGGCTGGGTTTGAACCCACCACCTCCAGCATATCGGGCCAGCGCCCTACTCCTTTGAGCCACAGGTGCCACCAGCAAATCATATTTTTGATGGCTACATCCTTTCTCATAATTCCTTTGTTAGCCTTCTGTTTGCCACCTCCCTTTTGTAAAGGGCATTTCCAACTACCGCCCTATTTGTAGTTTTCTCAGGGAAACCAAAAGAACAGCTATTAATCCTAGGATTAAATAACACAGTGTATATTAAGGTCCTGGCACATAGTAGGGGCTCAGAGGTGTTAAAAATAAATAGCGATAAAAGCCCTTACTAGCACACCATGGCCAGAGTCTTCATGTGTGTAAAGAAGGCCTCTCCATACATTTCATGCACACAGTTGGTAAACTAATCAAACTTACCTTTTTTCCTTTTAAAAAATGTTAATAGATTTAGTGGGTACTAGTCAGATTCCATTATAGGTATTCCTCTTTGTAATTAATACCCTTTTGCCCTCCAGTTGGTGTATTCATCTGTTTTATGTGTGTGTGAGAGGGAGAGTTCTTTTGGGGGGGGGTACATGCTGTGGACTGAATGTGTCTGCCTCACTCCTATTCATTCCTATGTCGAAGCCCTAATTCCCAGCTTGGTGTAATTTGGAGATGGGGACTTTGGGAAGTGGTCTCAGGTCTCTACTCCTTTAGGTAGCTTGATTTAGAAGTTGTCGTTAGTTTTTCTTCTGCCATTAACTGCTTCTTTCTGATAACGGGGGAGGGAGGGCTAAGTCAATAACTTATCAAATGTAGGTGCACCCGTTTTTGCATGTAAGTTCGGAAAAAACTTTCCATGGTGGTGACTCAGGAGGCTGGAATAGCCAGCAAGATTCATCTGTCCTCATGAGCTCCAGCATGGGCCATCTTTTGCTTTTCCAATTGCCTCCCTCAGCTCTGTTAAGTGTCTGCCTAGTCCCTTCCTTCCCTCCCTCTGTGGGGTCCTTGGCCCTGTCTTGAGAAATCTTGGCTCTTACCCTGGAGCTGATGAATTCTTGCTTAGGAGGTAGAAGAGAATAGCATGTCTAACTAAAATAATTCATGCATGCTGCAGTTGCAATTTCACTTTCCTGGGGTTTATGGTTATAAACAGGAAGAAACCACCAGTTGGGGATGAGTTATTTATTTTTGAGGAGGGATTGTGAGACATCTTATTTATCTTTGCTTTACTCAGTCTGCTGGAAAATGCAAGGAAATCCGATTTGTTGTAGCCAGACATAATTCCCTCTTCCCTTTCCTCTCCCCCCAACTTGGATGCTTCCTGAAGCACAGGAGAAAGGTCATTGCTTAAGGAGAAGGAACTTGTAATGGTTTATGAAGCCTCACCAGGGAGTGGAAGGATCCCAAGAATCATGCTCTGTGAGCACCAGCTCACCTGGTGCCAAGGAGAAGACCTCAGACTTCTTGTCTTACCTGTACCACCACATTTGACGCGGCATCTCAGCTAGAATGGGCAACAAAAAGAGAAATATTTGTTAAATGGGTGAAAACAACGTATGATTCTAAAACCAGAGCTTCATTTTCCCAAATTGGGCCAGAAATTGATATTTAAGTGTATCACTCACTGACTTTTGCTCAAATGCACATCACATAGGGTCAGGAGCAACTGTGAACATCAGCAGCGCTACTCAAAGTCTTCCCAGTTCTAGGCCCTGTTGTGTTGTAAGGTCTATTTGCATGTTTGGAAAGTATTTCCTTCTTGAGGAGCTTTAAGGATATAGGCAAAATTATGGGTGACACCATCCATTGGAGAATTTTGGCAGCATGATAGGATTTATGCCTGGGCCACTTCTACTATATGTGCAAGAATCGTCTTGTTGCCCTTGATTAGCCATTATCAGAAATTTTCTTTGTATCAAACTGGCCAAGGAGAGGCCAATGGATGCTCGGCCCCGTGTAGAGCACATGCACTGTTGTTATGGCAGCTGGAGGCTACCTTGTTTTACTGTCCTCTCCAAAGTTTCCTTGCCATGGCTCTACCACAGGCGAAATCTCCTTTATCTTTCTTAGTTGTGGTCAGCTTTCAGGCTTGCCACACTTCCTCTTGGGTGTGACATATTGAAGCACATTTTGGAGCCCTGGGTTGTGCACAGTGGATTTGAGATAAGGGAGCCAGAATGCTCATTTCTGCAGGCTTCTCATCCTGCATTTTAGGGAAGTGTTGCTGGCCCTCCATACACATGGCAACACGAGATTTTTTTTTTTTTTGCAGTTTTTGGCCGGGGCTGGGTTTGAACCTGCCACCTCCGGCATATGGGGCCAGCACCCTACTCCTTTGAGCCACAGGTGCCACCGCACGAGATGTTTTTCTTCCTTTTTTTCCTCTTGCTGTACTTTAACTTTAGCCTTAAACAGTCCATGGTGTTTTGATTCAGGATATTTTTCTTCCTACCTAGGGAGTAATTGCTTAGAAAATGCCCTCCTGTCAAAAACAAAAAGTCTTCAATATCTGAAATTGGTAGTGGAGGCTCCTCCATCATCTGGCTTTATATTTGAACGGCTGCTAATGGCTAAGAGATTGCAGCATGATGGCAGGTCCCTTTGAAAGCCTGTTGGGTCAATTGGGGTGTTGGCTGTCTGCTTTGGTCAGTGCGTGTATACTCATTTGGGGACCAGCCCATTTATCACAGGCACCACAATCTTTTAATGCTTTTGTGCTTTGGAGAATTATGGGAGCCATATGCTGCTTCACAGGTAACCAAGACATGCTAAAAATAGAGCTTAAATGGGCCCGCTGTTCTGGCGTTGGAAATCATTACTCTTTATTTTTAGGCCAGCCTTTGTTACCCCTAACCACTTTCAGGTCTAGGCAGTAAAAATCACTGAGCAAGACCTTTGCCAGTTGGACACTGTTAGAGTTTGAACCTTCACTCCCAGCTCTTTGGAAGGAGAATCTAAATGTGTTAACAGAGGGGGTACTGATCCCCAGGTGGCCACCCTTCACCACCCCTACCCTCTGTTAAGAAGGATTCTGTTTCACTGTGGGCTCAGGGCACTCATCACAGGAAAAGTACATCGCAAAGAGTGAATTTTGGCTCTGAGTTTATGACACCAGCCAAACAAATGACCAAAAGAACAGACTGGGAAAAAACAGCTTTGAGGCCATTGAAGAACAACACTGAGGCTCAGATCCACTCACTGTGGGCTTTGGGTGTTCTAAAATGGAAATTGTCGTCACCATACTTAGTTGCAAACTGATGCATTAAATAAATTAGAATAGGCTAAATTGCCATTGCTCATTTCATAAGTAATAGTCTCATTTTACTATCCCCATTCTTGCCCACCTTCAGGTACAGAAATAACTCTGAGTGGGTTTTCTTTTTCAAGATCTGTGTCAAGAAGATACCTCATAAAAATGGCACAGGCAAAGTGTTCTATTTAGCACTTACCCTGTGACACAAAACCACAGTGTGTCTTCTGTCCTTGGGCATTGGTTCTTTGGAAGTAAGTGCTAAGGGAATGGAGCTGGCCTTCAAGGGAAGTGATTCAAAAGTGCTGTGGGCTTTGCATAGATCATTGGTTCTCAACCTTCCTAATACCGTGACCCTTTAGTATAGTTCCTCATGTTGTGGTGACCCCCAGCCATGAAGTAGTAAAGAAAATAATTTTATGGTTGGGAATCACCACAACATGAGGAACTGTATTAAAGGGTCACGGCATTAGGAAGGTTGAGAACCACTGGCATAGATAGTTTGACTTTAGTGAAAATCATTTATTCAGGGGGCCCCAAAGATGCTACTATGGTATTTGATCCCAGGTATATTCAGTTCCTTTTGCTACCCTAGCAAATTACCATGAAATGTGTGGTTTCAAACAACTTAAATTAATTGTCTTATAGTTCAGTAGGTCAGAAGTCTGATGTTGGTCTCATTGGACTAAAATCAAGGTATTGATAGGGCTGTGTTCCTTTCTGGAAACTCTGGGGAAAATCCGATTCCTTTGCCTTTTCTACCTTCTAAAGACTGCCCACATTGCTTGGCTCATGGCCCCTTCCTCTGGCCTGGAAGTCTGCAACAGTTGGTTGAGTCCCTCTCACATGGAGTCACTCTGATCTTCTTTCCTGCCTCCCACCCCTTAGACCAGGGGTCCTCAAACTTTTTAAACAGGGGGCCAGTTCACTGTCCCTCAGGCCATTGGAGGGCCAGACTGTGGGCCCTGGGATGAGTTGGCTGCTAAGCAGGACAGGCAGCGGCGGCAGCAAAAACACCCAGTGGGCTGGATAAATATCTTAGGCGGGCTGCATGTGGCCTGCGGGCCATAGTTTGAGGACACCTGCCTTAGACTTTTAAAGGCCCTGTGGTTATATTGGCCCACCTGGATAATCCAGGCTGCTCTTGCTGTTGGAAGGTCAGCTGATTAGCAACCTTAATTCCACCTGCAACTTTAATGCCCCTTTGGGCATCTTAGGGGAGGGGACATTATTCTGCTGACCATCTCAGGGACTTTGTTGTTCTAAATCTCCACATTGGGCCAAAGTAGCAGTCATTTTTGGTGGCAGCTTGTGTAGAAGATAGTATCCATGTTTACAGAGTTTCAGAAAGTCAAGAAGGAAGTTTCTCTCAGACCAGTGGGCTGTGAAGTTTGTCAGGTACCTTGTTTCTCTGTAGGGTGGCCCTGGAGTTTTGGTGATCCCAGCTGGGACTCTTAGTAGGGGCTGCTGGAGTCAGGTATGGCTTTGAAGGGGAGCAGGGAGTCAGGATGACTGGTAGCAGCTGGGCTGGCCAGTGAGAGAGGAATGAGGAAGCAGGGGGATGAGGACAGGAAATGACAGATGAGCCTGCCCCTTGGGAGAAAGAAAATAGAAGATGGGGTTGATTACTTCTGGCCCCAAAGAAAAGGAAAGCATGGGCTTTTTTGTTTACATGCTTGGTGATTGATTCACTTTTGAGTCAATTTAGACTCTAGGCTAAATAAATGTGTTTGGTCACTGTGTGGACATCCACTTAATGCCTCAGGGGTTCAGTGTGGCCACTTGGTGTCCTGGGGGTGGGGCATGTCACTGCTCAAACAGCTCTCTCTGAATATTGCAGTAGCCCAGCTGGTGACCTTGTCCCAAGAGGGCTCTGCTCTGGGGAATGTAAAGCAGTCTGGCACATGCTCACAGAACCTTAAACACATTCTCAGGAATCCTAACAGTCCGTTGTGCACTGACCTAAACTTGTTTGGGATTTGAAGATTTGTCAAGTTCTTTTGGAAAATAGTAGGTGGGAGCCTTGTGCATCCTTTCCCACCATCCCGTGACTGGGAGGTACGTTACAGGGAGAGCAAGTCTCAGACCCATGTCAGCCACTCATTCAGACACTTGTTAGCAATCAGGCACTGAAAGAGTCCAACAATCTGTTCTTTAAGATTGGCAAAGCTGCAGCTCTCTGGCCAAGCCCCTTTCAGGAAAGAAGCATTCAATGCAGGATTCTGCTAAACGCCCCCACCCCAGGGGGAGGAGGGCCCTCCTTTCATGGTTGTCCTTGGGCCCTAATGGAGTCCTAGGCCTTCTCTCTGTAATGGGGAAGCTGCTGATCTTTCTAGTTTCTTCTATGTGATTATTGCAAAGGTTCAGGTGGTAGCACAATATTTTCATCCAATAACTGGAGCAGGGAGCTATTGCTAATTTTCATGATGCTAATTAACCAGCTCTAGAGCACGTGAACTCTGTTTAGTCCTTCAAATGCTGACCCACCATCTCTGGAGTGTTATTTTCTGATTTGGGTATTTCAAGTATGAACTGACTACCAATACATATTTATATATTGCACTGTCTAATTTTTTTTTAAGCAGGGATTGATATATTTATTTTTTACTTTTTATTTTGAATAAACTTTGGACTTACCAAAAATATGCAAAATGATAGTTGCCACGTATTCCTCACCCAGCTTCCCCTAATGTTAACATCTTACATAATCATAGTATTATTATTAGAATCAAGAAATCAGCATTGGCATAATGCTACTTACTATACTAAAGATCTTATTTAATTTCATCAGTTTTTTTCCACTAAGGTCTTCTTTTTTTTGTTCTAGGATCCTAGGCAGGATCCCACATTTCATCTAGTTGTTTTCTCCTTAGTCTCCTGCACTCTGTAATACTCCCTTCATCTTTCCTTGTCTTTCATGACATTGATAATTTTGAAGGGCATTGATTAGTTATTTTGTTGAATATCCCTCAAATTGGGGTTTCTCATGATTGGAATGAGGATTATGCCTTTTGAATTGTGATAAAATATATATAACATAAAATATACTATTTTAACTGTGCATGTTTAGGTGTACAATTCAGTGGTAGCAAGTATATTCACAAGGTTGTATAACCACTCTTTTGGGACCTTTTTCATCATCCCAAACAAAAACTCTGTACCCATTAAACAATAACTCCCCTTTCCCCCTCACTCCTGCACCTGGTGACCACCATTTTACTTTATGTCTCTATGATTTTGTCTGTTCTAGGAATCTCATATAAGTAGAATTGTGGAATATTTGTACTTTTGTTTCTGGCTTTTTTTTTTTGACTCTCTTCTCCTCTCCTCTCCTTTCTTTTCTTTTCTTTCAAGATGAGGTCTCCTCTTTTCTCCTCTCCTTTCTTTTCTTTTCTTTCAAGATGGGGTCTCCTCTCCTCCCCTCCCCTCCTCTCCTCTCTTTTCTTTCAAGATAGGGTCTTGGTGTGTTATCCAGGTTGGAGTGCAATAATTTTATTCCTGTACAATCATAATATACTACAGCTTTGAATTCCTGGGCTCACGTGATCCTTCTACCCAAGCTTCCTGAGTAGCTAGGATTATAGATGTGACATTACCACTGTGCCTGGCTATTCCTTTTTTTTTTTTTTTTAATTTCTTGAGACAGAGTCTCACTCTGTTGCCCAGCCTAGAGTGTTTTGGATCAGCTTAGCTCATAACAACCTCAAACTCCTGGTTCAAGTGATCCTTCTACCTCCACCTCCCAAGTAGCTGGGACTACAGATGCTCACCATGACACTTGGCTAATTTTTCTATTTTTAGTAGAGATGGGATCTCACTGTTGCTCAGACTGGTCTCAAACTCCTGAGCTCAAGGGATCCTCTTGCCTCAGCCTCCCAGAGCCCTAGGGTTATAGGTATGAGCCACCACGCCCATCCCTGGCCCATTCCTTTTTAAGGCTGAGTAATATCCCATTGTATGGATAGACCACATTTTGTTTAGCCATATATCTCTTGGCACTTGGGTTATTTGTACATTGAGGCTATTGCGAATTATGCTGCTATGAACATGAATGTATAACTAATGGTTCACATTTTCCAAAGGAACTTGGAGAAACTGGAGAAGATATAGTTTAGAGCAGACAGAGAAAAGTACTATTTCATTTTTCCCATTCCTGACTAAGACTTTCACAGAAGAGAAGGATATTGGGGTGGAGTGGGCAGGGAGATGGCAGGTTGATTCAGAGATGGGTGCCAGATGGTTGAGGGGCCAGGATGAGAGAGGGAGCCCAACTTCTTGTACTTACCCAAAGGTGCTACTGCTGGGGGAAGTTCCCAGAAGGTGTGAAGTAAATCCCTCAGACAGAGTCAAAGGCTTAGGAGCCAGTGGAAGGACAGGTCAGGACCATGATCCACTGCAGCGAGGACAGTTCACCCCAGAGTCCCCAGAGCCAGGCAGGAAGGAATAGGTTAGGGTCAGGTTGTAAGTTAAGTCCACTTACTGTCTCTTTCTGGTGGGTTTTTTCCTTAAATTTCTGTGACTGTATCTCCCAGTAAGAAGTATATTTTACATTGCAACTTGGTACACATACCCATCTTAACTTATTACTGAAATATTAATTTCACAGCAAATATTTGATACAAACTGATTTTCTATTCAATTCTGTTCAATTTAAAAAAAAAAGCTTCTTGTGACCTATGTCACCCTTGGCTTGAAAACACTATGCTACATAAAGCCTGATGTGCAAAGTCCTTTTCTGCCATTTATTTTTATTTCTCTATTGAGTTTTTGTCCCTTTCCAGTTGGAAAATGTAAACCATGAGCATGTACGATCACATTTCCCTTTTTGTTCTGGCTGTCAGGAAATGCAAACCAAGTTGGCTTGACCAAGCCGTAGGTCTCTGTATGGTGGTTGTATATTGTACATACTGATGCCTTGACTTGCCCTGGCTCTTGACTTTCTAGCTGTATTTTTCCTGATCCTAATTATTCATATACTTTTCTTTTGCTGCATGAAGTCTTGAGAGCTGCCACAGATCTATGTGGAATGTGATGATGGAATATATAACAAATCATTGAGGACTTTTGTTCTTAACTGAGATAAACTGTAGAGGTGGAGTAAAGTCTGTATTTTTAGAGATTTTTTTTTTGAAGCAAAGCTCGGACTCTATGATTTTCTTTTAGTTCTTTGGTTTTCTGATTTATTTTTCTGACCTTTATTTCAGATTATGTAGAAAACAACTCCCTCCATTTTTTTAAAAAAGAAAGTTGCCATTGTTGAAAAGGTATAATTTGAGGAAGTTTGGTTTTAGTGTGGAGGGAAGGTGTCTTTTTGTCTTTAAGTAGAGCCATTTTTACTTGCACTCACATTTCCTAGAATTCCATCTACTTATGCACACATTAAAAAAAAGCCCTCAGGTATGTGGTCTTGGTCAAACTCTCTGCCTCTGTTTCCTGCTTTACCTCAGGTTCCCAACCTCTACTTGGTTTACTGTCTAACTAGTGTCACTGCCACCCGTAGCTTCTGCCCATGGTTCCTTCTGCTGCAGGTGTCTGTGCAGAGAAGACACATTTATGGTCATACTTCCCTTCTGCTCTCAGTCCTCCAGTCATTCTCCATGCTTCCAGATAATGCAGTCTCTTGAGCTTGCACCAAGGCTAAAATCCCCCTTGCCAATTGACTAGGGCACCCCAACTTTCACTGCACCCCCTACAGTCCTCAGGTTGGAAGGCTTCAAGACAGGATGACATGAACAGACCATCTGATGCACATGGAGCTCCCCTTAGATAAGGGAGGATGGGTTAGAAGTTGAAGCAGTTCTTCAATGTACTGTTCACTAAGTAAAGGGACAAAGACGAATATTACTCCTAGGGTAAAAGAAACTTGCAACAAGGAAGAAACATAATCTTAGTGTACTGTGTGGCTAGGGCTTCAGGAATGTTCATGTAGTCATAATGATGTAAACACTGTGTTACTTTTCTAGGGCTGTCAGAAAAAAGTGCCATAGATTGGGAGGCTGGTAGTCTGAAGTTAAGGTGTTAGAGGGCTTGGTTTCTCCTGAGGGCTGTGAGAGAAGGATTGCTGTCAGGCCTTTCCCCTTGGCTCTTCACATTGTCTTGTCTCTTCTGTATGTCTCGGTGTCCAAATTTATCCTTTCTATAAGGATACCAGTCATAATGTATTAGGGCCTACCCTAAAGACCTCACCTTGATGAATCACATCTATAATTTGGAAATAAGGTCACATTCTGAGATATAGGGGGTTAGGACATATGAATTTCGGGAAGAAATAATTTAACCTATAGCAATAGTTTATTCCACCAAAACAATGATGCAGTCATATGGGGAGGAGTGAGGAGTGTGCAAGGGGGTGGGAGGAGAACAGAGACTTCATCTTCCATGTAGAGAAAGCAGGAAACAATGCCCAAGAGTAAACCATTAAGGTGGAGCAATGCTAGCATCTTACTTAGAGATATGGAAGCAAATACCAAATAATCAAGGGAAAGAGGTACAGGTAGTTGCCTCTGGGGAAGGGAAGTAGGGGAGGATGAAGAATGCTCTTTTCCATAACAGATCTTTACAGCTATTGGAATCTTCAAGTGTATATACTAGGGTGACTTGGGTGAAACTGACCACCATAGCCTGTGCTGACTGCACAGGGCTACTCTTGCCTTCTTTTGAGGTGAGAAAAGGAAGTAGGGACCTAAAAATCACTACTGACAAGAAGTGAAGTCTTGGGCTTTCTGGGACCCATTTATTGTTTCATTCTGAAAGAACCTAAGAGCTACTTTTTAAGCTCCTTATATGAGATGACTTTAACATATTCCAAAGTGGGAAATTTTGGGGATGTTTGTGTAGTTTATTGCATTTTTCAAATTCTTTAGAAGATATCTACTTTCTTCTCTCTGTTGCAGTTATTGATTTAGAAGCAAGCTAGAAGCATATGACAGAAATTGTCACTAACCCACTCTTAAGTTAATTTTATTTTGGTTACAGGTAATTGTTTCATGTCTGTTTCTGTGCAGAACTGTGGTGATAGATTTTCTCACCCTTTTTTACCCTTGAAGGCCTTCTTCTTACCTGTGCAAACCTCTCTTTCTTTTTCTCCCTCTCTTTCTCTCTCCCTCTTTTTCTCTCCCCACCTCAATGCTTCCATCATGTGACAGAGTAGTTGCTGAATACCCAAGGGGGCACTTCTATCTGCAGAAAGCCTAAGTTCTTCTACTGATGTTAAATAGCTTGTGGAATGTGTTAGTCTGTTAAGTAGCTGGTGGAATGAATGTGTTAGGTTATCTGTGGAAACAATTGGAAGAAAAAAATCTGGCAAAAGAGCATACCAGGAAAGTTTTAAGAAATACTTTATGACACATAGTTTAATGAAATTCATGCTCGTTGCTAAAATTAACATTTGCACCATCAGTGTGCACACTTAAATGACCAAAAAGGAGGTCAGGTGCAATATGTGGCACAACATTCAACATATGCTCTCATGCTTATTCAAAAAAATGTATATATTCCTTGTATGTGTAGCACTGTGCCAGATAGGGGCTAAGAGTAAAGAATATCTGATTCTTTCCTTTAAGGACCTTAAATCTGTTCAGAGGTGACAAGACATAGGATGTAAGAGACAATGGAAGAGTTAAAATAACTGTCTAAGACAGGAATCAGCAAATTACAGGCCATATCTGGCCTGCTGATTATTTTTGTACATAAAGTATTATTGGAACACAGCCATGTTCATTTGTTTGTGCTTATTGTCGGCAGCTGCTTTACCACTGTTAAGGCAGAGTTGGGTAGTTGCAGCAGAATATGTATATGGCCCCCAAGCCAAAAATATTGACTGTCTGGCTCTTTAAGGGAAAGTTCACTAAGTCCTGTTCTAAGACAATAATTCAAAAGATGTTACAAGGCAGTACATGAAAAGCAGAAGTGATTTAGTCAATGTAGTAGTTAATAAGTCTGAGAATGGAATGATGGGTTGCCTGAGAAGGAGTTTGAAGTTGACCTCAGGTCCTGAGGATGGAGGGGATTTTGTGGTATAAGGAGCTGGGAACCAGATTTCCTGGATGGAGGAAACAATGTGTCTTCAAGAGTATAGGGAAGAGTGTATGGGGTGATGGGGACCAGGACTCATTGGCTGCAGCTGGGGCTGGAAGCTGGGTGAGGTTGTCAATATCAAACTATAACAGATTGCAGTGGCCTCTGAGTTCCAGGATCAAGACTGGGAACTTTCCCCAAGCCCATGATATCTTTCAATGGCAACATTCATTTATGCGATCAATATTCATTCCAGACATATTATGTGGTTGAAGTCAAGTGGATGCTAGCATACACCAAAGTGTATTGCTCTCATGGACTTCTAAATCCAGCTTATTTATTTCATGTAGTGCTAGTTCTAGGTACATTTGAACAAATAGCTGTCATTTCCAAGAGGGGTTTAACCTCAAGATCCTTCAAAGGCTACCAATGCCAGGAGACTTGTATGGGCAGGCAGTCTCCTGTTCCATGGGGATAATGTTCTGGAGAGTCTTTTGAGAAGGGACTTCTGGAGAGGAATATTATATAGATGAGAGATGTTGTTGGAGGAGGAGTGAGGAGGAGACCCCTCTATCCATTCTTGACCACTGCATTGTCTCTTCCTTCCTTTTAGGCTTCTGTGCTGTATACCATTTTGTCTGGGCCTATAGATCTCCCTGCACATATCCTCATAGGGTATGCTTCCGGCCTCTGGACTCCAGCCCTATGAAGTTGGTTGGGTGTCTGCCAGCATCTATCCCCTTCCCTGACCATCCCATTCTAGCCTGTGTCCTGCTGTCTGGTCATTTGTCAGGGACTGAACTTCCCTACTTTCCCTAGATGGGTTGCTAGAGGCCACCGAACTCAGCTCAGAATCCTCGATCTCCTAGCTGGACACAGCCCTGGGGTGCCCAAGCCCTGCTTGTCTCTGGTCCTGTTGTGGTCCTCACAGTCATCAGGGCCGTCCATCTGTGCTTCCATTTACTTCTCACTCTCTCTCTTTTTATTTTGAGACAGAGTCTCACTCTGTCACCCTGGCTAGAGTGTAGTAGCATCACCATAGCTCATAACAGCCTTAAACTTTTGGGCTCAAGTGATCGTCTTGCCTCAGCCTCACAAGTAGCTGGTACTATAGGTGCCTACCACAATGCTGGGCTAGTTTTTTTATTTTTGGTAGAGATGGAGTCTCACTCTTGCTCAGTCTGGTCACATACTCTTCTTTTTCTTTTGTAAATTAGCACACATGCAGGCACACACACACACATAAAAGAAAATTTCATAGTTCATTTTGCATTGAGTTTATTCCAGATATTTTCTCCTCAAATTTCTTAAATTCTCTTCTCACACATACCCCTAACCAACAGATGATCTTGATTCCTATGCAAGAGAAAGTGTCAACATTCTGTGTACCCTCATCTTCATGTCTTTATATCACTGTTGGAATGTTGATCCCCTTTTATCCTCTTTTTATCCAATATCAGAGAAAGTTATCCTTCCCTCCTTTTTTTAATCCTTCCCTGACTTCTTTCCTAGGATGAACTCCCCACTCATATTCCTGTTGTCCTGCATGGTGCCCTTGTCCCCCCAGACTGTCAAAACACACTTACTAGATCAAAGAGCCATTCTGTCGGAGAAAATGTCAGCCAAGAATTTACAAGGGTAGCAGGCCTCATTTGGCCTCGTTTCATGTTTGAGTCAACTGCTTGTATTCATGTGTACACTTTGGGATCTTCATGTTTTTATCTGTGCAGCCATGGTGTCTGGAACATATATCTCAGAAAATCCTTATTGACTTAAAAAAAAAGTACAAGCAGGAGCAAGGGCAGGAAGACAGACTTTGAATCCAGCCTGGCTGGCAGCTATAGTATCAGCTTCCCAGACTGGGACAAATTCTTCCTAAACTGGGAACAACAAAAGTCTCTTCTTAGAGCATATTCCAGTTACTATTGCTTGCGTGACAAATTACTTCCAAACTTAGCATCTTCCAAAAGCCATTTTATTATGCTCACAGTTTTGCAGGTCAAGAATATGAACAGGGCACAGTAGGGATGGCTTGTCTCAGCTCTGCAGCATCTGAGGCTTTAGCTGGAAGGACTTGATGGTGGGGGTGATGTGACAGATGGGGGTTAGAGTCATCTGGAGGCTTGGTCACTTACCAATCAGGCCAGGCTGGGATGACTCAGAAGCTAGGCATCTCAAGGTACACCTCAGTATGACTTGTTTACCTCATAGCATGGCTGTCTCTGGATATTCTGGCAAGTGAGGTGGAAACTGCATAACAGCCTCAGAAGTCACGTAACGTCACTTTCCTGCACTCTTTTGGTCAAAGTGGTCATGAGCCTGACCAGATTTCAAAGCCCAGGGAGGGGGATTAGATTTGTCCTGTCAGTGACTAGATTACATTCTAGAAGAGCATGAGGGGCAGGAGAGGTTTCTGTAGCCACCTGGCAAAATACAACCTGCCACAGAGTGATTATTACAGTTAAATGGTACAATGAGGATAAAGGCACCTGACAGCTAGATATTAAGAGTATATTTTCATTCAGCAAATATTTAAGAAATTCCCACTTTATGCTAGGTAGCAGGCCAGGGCTGGGTCTACAGAGGCAGATGAAGCAGGCATACTCGCTGCCTGGTGGGGAACATGGGCATAATCACATGTAATTAGATCTGGGACAAGGACTCAGAATTCCTTCTTGGAAAGGGACTGGTTGAATATCTGGATTTGGGTATTTCATTTTAAGTGGTTCCATCCCTAAGAACAATGAGGAAGGGTGATCTGCCCAATATGACTGTGGAGCCCCTTGTAGCTGCTTTTTTGGTGCAGACCTGGAGGCTTGCAAGCCTGAAGGGCATCATTAGGCCTGAGCTGTGCAAGTGCCCCCTGGCCCTTTTGTTCAGATGAAGCCTTATGTTCCTTTTTCTAAAGAAGAGATTTAGGAGAGTGGTAGACGTACATAGAGTCACCTGGGGGACCATTTTCAACCTAGACATGACCTCCCCTTTCTGTTGTAGACCACAGTTGGGGGCGGAAGAAGGTGGAGGCTCCATGGGGGATTCTGACACCTTTGGGTGAGGAACTTAGTACTTTTCAAACTATACTGTGCATGTGAGCTCCCTGGAGATCTTGTTATGCTGCATCTTCTAGTTCAGTAGGCCTGGGAGAGGCCAAGGACTGCTGCTGTGAGGCTGTCTGGGTGTCAGTTATCATGAAAATGATACATGGACTTTTTTTTTTTTTTTAGCTAATCAGCTTTTGTTAGTGTTTGTACATTTAGTGTGTGGCCCAAGACAACTCTTCTTTTTCCAGTATTTGACAGAGAAAAAAAAAAAGTTGGATACCCCTGGAAGAGTACCAGGCAGGTATAGATGAAGATGCCTGGGGATGCCTTGCCATGGCCAGGCAAGGGGGCCAGTACTTAGAAAGTTGGGTGCCCAGGGCTGGCCGGGCAATCCACTAGATTTGTCATGTTTCAGCATGCATTTCTTAAAGATAAGCACTGTCACAAGTCATAATCACGATATCACTTTTATACCTAAACAACCCAAACCACAGACTTCCTTATACTATATAAAATGTATCTCAAGAAATCCAAACTCATAATGTTCACAGAAGTGGCCTTGTCCAGGGGCCATGCTCACTGTCATGGTATAGAGCACTCTTTTGATTATGTTTGTTGCTTATATTATTTATTTATATATTTTTTGCAGTTTCTGGCTGGGACTGGGTTTGAACCTGCTACCTCCGGCATATGGGGCTGGCACCCTACTCCTTTTAGCCATAGGTGCCGCCCAGCTTATTATATTTTTTAAGTAGCTAAAAGTCTATTTCAAAAAAGGAATTAGGATTAAGCATTGTCCAACCTTCAAAGCAAACCCAATTGAAGTCCTTGGAGTTTCTTCCATGATGCATTTCTTTCAGGGAGATGCTCACTATTTTGGTTCCTTGAGCTTGTTTTATATTTTATAATTACTTACAGAGAATGAACTATAGAACTAACTAAACTAAAAAGAAAGATTCTTTTTGATCAGTTCTTTATTTTAAAATATTTATGGATATTCAGTGCCCTTAACAATGAATTCAAGTATTGAAACACACAGGGTAATATTTTGTTGCCTTTAAAAACCCCATCTTCCTTTCCAGGCATGTTTCTGTGGATAGCATGGTTAGCTGACTCACTTGTGAAACAGTGATTACACCAGCTAGAGTTTCGCCAGCATTAACATTTTTCTCTTCATCTTCTCAGTTCAGTGTAGAACATTATTCTTCTACTTGCATGTTTAGAGCATTTTAACAATCCGGAAGTGTTTCAGCATGTATTTTGTAAAAAGATAAGGACTCTTTTCAAAGCCATAATGACAATATCACACACACACCTATAACAACTAACAATGTTTCCTTATCATCAGACATCTAGTTCAAGTATCCAGTTTTTACAGATAGTTAAAATATTTTAAAAGGTGTTTGTTTAAACCAGGATTTGGACAATCCTAATTTACTTTGTAATTGATTGGCTGTCCTTGGGTCTGTTTTAATCAAGGTTCCACCATCTCTTTTCTTTTTCCTTCTCATTATTTTTTTGGATGAAGAAACAAAGTCGGCGCAACGCTTGTGGCTCAAGCAGCTAAAGCACTAGCCACCTGCACCAGAGCTGGCAGGTTTGAATCCACCCGGGCCCACCAAACAACAATGATGGCTGCAACCAAAAAATAGCCGGGCATTGTGGCAGGCACCTGTAATCCCAGCTACTTGGGAGGTGGAGGCAGGAGAATTGCTTGAGCCCAGGAGTTTGAGGTTACTGTGAGCACTCTACCCAGGGTGACAGCTTGAGGCTCTGTCTCAAAAAAAAAAAAAAAAGAAAGAAAGAAACAAAGTCATTTGCCTGTTGGATGTCCTACACTCTGGATTTTGCTGACTGCATCTTTAGGGTACCATTGAACATATTTTTGGACCTCTTGTATCCTCATAAACTGTTGGTAAATCCAGAGGCTTGATCTGCCCCAGGTTCAGTTTGTTGGCTAGAATACTCTGGTGGTGACACATACTTTCATCACCAGGCTTACGATGCCTGGCTGTCTCTCTTTTTGTAATGTCAGCAGCCGTTAGTGGCCATTGCCCAGGCTCTTGATTACATTAGAGGTTGCAAAATATTGATTGTCTAATTTTTTCATTCCTTCTTCATTTATTCTTCAGAATATTCCTATAAGGAGAAATTTCTCCTTGTCAGTCACTTATCCTGAATTCTCTTTGCCCTGAAAGGCAGAACAAGTGTTTGATTCTTTCTTTTAATTTGCCAGTTTTTTGAAATAGTTAGTTGGTTCCCCAGCATCTTCCAATGGTGACCAGTGATTTTTTAAAAGATGTATCACTAGGAAAGATTATAACGTAACGTATGAGACATCAAATCTATTTAACGTATTTCAGTCCATCGAAGTTAATATTACCAGTATTCATGTTGTCCCATTCATGGCCAGTGGGCACTTGTTTACATTTGGTTCTGAGTTCTTCTGACATGGCCCTAAGTTCTTTTTTCTTTTTTTAAATTTAATATTTTTTATTAAATCATAGCAGTGTACATTAATGCAGTCATGGGGTACAATGTGCTGATTTTATATACAATTTGAAATATTTTCACCAAACTGGTTAACATAGCCTTCATGGCATTTTCTTAGTTATTGTGTTAAGACATTTATATTCTACATTTAGTAAGTTTCACATGTACCATAGTAAGATGCACTGTAGGTGTGGTCCCACCAATTGCACTCCCTCCACCTATCCTCCCCCCCTTCCCCTTTCCCCATATTCTTGCGCTATAATTAGATTATAGCAAGCTATAAATTAGTTTCATAGTAGTGCTGAGTACATGGGATACTTTTTCTTCCATTCTTGAGATACTTTGCTAAGAAGAATATGTTCCAGCTCCATGCAGCGTATCTGCATAGCCACGCCTGCATTTCCCTGCGGAGTGGTAAGGAAGACTGGAATACGTTTTATCTGCCACAGCTCCTTTCTCCGAGCCATTCGCACTTGCGCGGGTGCACATGTGGTAACTGAGGTCACAGGCATCCTAATGTGCACGTGCGAATGGCTAGGGGAAAGGAGTTCACACATCACTAGTGCCAGCCCCACCAACAAGGTTGGCTCCCCCTGTCAGGTTCCAGAAGAAGATGATTTAACTGTATTTGAGTAAATGTAGATTCTTGTATTATACTTAATAAAAATAAGACAGCCCCTGAAAATAAGCCCTAGTGTGTCTTCTTGAGAAAAAATAAATATAAGACAGCATCTTATTTTTGGGGAAGCATGATATTAGTTTGCATTCCCACCAGCAGTGTAGAAGTTTTCCCTTTTCTCCACATCCACACCAACATCTCTGGTGGCCCTAAGTCATTTTTGATGGTTTCCTTGCTTTCTTGTTTTGACTAGATGGTCCAGCCTGATCACATTTCCTGCCCTAGACCTGGAATTGGCCATTTCACCAAGGTTACTTGGCATTCCTTTAGTAAAAAATGGTACAGACTAAATGTAATTATTTCTGAAAAAATTGCATGTTGTTCTTAGAACATCTTTCTAGAAGTCTTTTGGTGTGGGTCTTCTAGAAGTCTTTTAGCTGTTGATCTTTTAAGTTTTATTTATTTATTTATTAATCTGAGACAGTGTCTCACTCTTGTCACCCAGGGTAGAGTGCCATGGCATCATTATAGCTCACAGCAACCTCAAACTCCTGGGCTCAAGTAATCCTCCTGATTATAGCAATTACTACCGTGTTTCCCTGAAAATAAGACACTGTCTTATATTTATTTTTTCTCAAGAAGATACACTAGGGCTTATTTTCAGGGGATGTCTTATTCTCTGCACTGAAATGCATGGTGTGGCTATGCTGCAAATCTGCCACATCCATCAGTAGGTCTTATTATTGGGGTAGGGCTTATATTTAATAAATGCATAGAAATCCTGCTAGGGCTTATTTTTTGGGTAGGTCTTATTTTCAGGGAAACATGGTATGTTGATAGACTCACAATTACTATCTAATACTGTTGGTGAAACTTACCTTGAAACCATCAAACTAACCCTCCCTAATAACCTACCCATTATGGTGCTGCAAATATGCTAGATGTTACTTCTAGATTAGATGTTGGCTAGCTCTAAGAAGTTATGCTTATGACAGTTTGAAATTCTTGACTGCTTTGAAGAACTGTCATTTTGCTGTTATCTTCTGCTTTTAATCCTGTGCATTTGTCTCAGCTCTCACCTTCTCAGATTCTCAGCATCTTGTCAAAATTATCCTTGTGTATTTCTACCCCCTCAACAATAGGCATTTCTTGAGTGCCTGACTCAGCTAATCACTTGAAGGAGAAAGATGCATTGGGCAATGCGATTTTTCTTTCTGGATGCCCACAAGCTTCAGTTTCACATATCCCTTCTGCTTTCCTGGGGCTTATAATATTGGGTTTACTCTATCTGGGGGTATAAATGAAGCCTGAAGTGGGACATTAAATCTGCCCAAGGAAGGCAGTGAAGGTTTGCTGCGGTTAGCTGTCACCTTCCTCACTGTCTACTTTTTTTCTTACCAGACAGTGCATTTCTTATTAACAGAAGGCCATATGGTGACTCAGCCCTTGCCCACCACCCACTGGGCCGACCACATTTTTTTGTGGAATTGCTTTTAATGTCCCTCCTTTTGATTTGGTCCCTGCCTCTTAGTGCTGATTCAGCTTAGCTAGGCTGTAATCAGCAGAAAGGCTTTTGCTTTTCTTCTTTCCTGCATGTCCAAATATAAAGTCAGCCTCCTGTCCCTCCACTATCCTCAAGAAAAGCAAGAGTTGCTTCCCATTGTAGTCCTTTGGTATCTTGTAGCATAGAGCTCTGTGAATTTATTTTGAATGAGATAGTTTAAGTAAATCTTTTAGATACCTTATCTATAATCAAATGTGTTTCAACCATCCACATTTATGTCTGTCCAATAAAAATTGTTCCATGAAATGAGAGGGTATTGGGGAGGTGGCAAGGTTTTCTAATTATTTAATTTTGCATCATCTGTAAGCAAATTAATACATAGTATAAGCAGACACTTGACTGTGTCTTGTTCTATTTTTAAGTTTACATATTTAGGTTTGCCCAAAACCTTTGAGATATTGTCAGTGAGAAAAACAGGGGGATCACTTCCCAATCAGGCACCTGTCTTTGGGTTTCCTTTGAGGCTAAGAACAAGGCTCTTGTTATGGAGTCAGGAAAATCTTTACTCTTGGCTAGGCACCTGTGGCTCAAGTGGCTAAGGTGCCAGCCACATTCACCTAAGGTGGCGGGTTCGAATCTAGCCCAGGCCCACCAAACAACAATGATGGCTGCAACCAAAAAAAAAAAAATAGCCAGGCATTGTGGCGGGCGCCTGTGGTCCCAGCTACTTGGGAGCCAGAGGCAGGAGACTCACTTGAGCCCAGGAGTTGGAGGCTGCTGTGAGCTGTGATGCCAGAGCACTCTACCCAAGGAGACAGCTTGAGGCTCTGTCTCAAAAAAAAAAAAAAAAAAAAGTAGATTGTTTGATTATTTACAGGTTGATTTCTTCTTATTGAGACAGAGTCTCACTATGTCACCCTCAGTAGAGTCCCATGGTACTTGATTTGCCATTTCCCCCCTCAAGTAGATACAAGGGA
>CAUYQV010109773.1:0-31487 GCA_963574575.1 Galagoides demidoff
GGTCCCAGCTACTTGGGAGGCGGAGGCAGGAGACTCGCTTGAACCCAGGAGTTGGAGGTTGCTATGAGCTGTGATGCCATGGCACTCTACCCAGGGGGATAGCTTGAGGCTCCGTCTCAAAAAAAAAAAAAAAAAAAAAAAAAATAATAGAAAACTTAGCCAGGTGTGGTGGTGTGCACACCTGTAGTCCAGCTACTTGTGTGGGTGAAGCAGGAGAATTCCTTGAGTCCAGGAGTTGAGGATGATAACATTCCACTCTAGCTAGGGTGACAGTGATACTCTATTTCAAAAAAGCCCTGAGCGAGATTAAAAGCCATATTCAGAAAGAGCACTTCTGGGAACTGGCCCCATCCAAATTCCCACGCTCGTCTCATGTTCCCCCCCCACCTCCCATTATTGGTACATGAGCCTGCAGTTCCTGGAACACGTCCACCCATTCTGTCACTGATGGGCCTGTGAGCTGCTCCCTCTTCTTGAAATGCTCTCGTTTCTTGCTCCTCCCCAGCCCACTCTCCAACTGCAGACAGAAGAGCTTTAAATATGAGCCCAGTGGTATCACAACCCAGCTGAGACCTCTCTTGTGGCCCCTACTACCCTAGTTACATCACTAGGCTGAGACACAGCCTATGTAGTCACACCTGACCTGGTTCTGGTCCAGATTCTATCCTCACTTCAACCACACTGGGGTCTCTGCTCCCAGGATGCACCAAGCTCCTTCCTGCCTCAGGGCCTTTGCACAGGCAGTTCCTGCCAGCAGAAAAGCCCTTCCCCTTCCTATTCACTACAGTGGCTCCCCCTGACCCTTCTGATCTTGGTTCCAATGTTTCTCAGTGAGGTCTTCCCTGGACTCCCCAAACTAATCCCTCATTTCCTTCTCCCTCTGTTTAATTCTCTCATTTCACACTAAGCATTACAGATTTAAATTACATCCATTTGTTTGACTGTGGTTTGTTTTTTTGAGACGTAGTCTCTGTTATCCTGGGTAGAGTGCCATGGCATCATTGTAGCTCACGGCAACCTCCAATTCTTGGGCTTGAGCTATCCGTCTCGCCCCAGCCTCCTGAGTAGCTGGGACTATAGGCGTGGGCCACCAGGCCTATCTAGTTTTCCTTCTTTTGTTTTTAGTAAAGATGGGGTCTTGATCTTGCTCAGGCTAGTCTCTAGCTCCTAAGCTCAAGCCATTCACTGGCCTTGGCCTTCCAGAGTGCTGGGATTATAGGTGTGACCCACTACACCTGGCCTCGTTTGCTTGTATGTCTCCCTCCTCTCCCTACTGTGTGTTCTCTGAGGACCCATCCTGTGATGTTCATAATGTTTAGCAAAGAATAGGTAGGTGTTAAGTAAATAGATGCAATGAGTGAGTGAACATTCTCAGTCTCCTCATAAGACAGAGATGATCGTTTTCTTTTTTGAGACAGAGTCTGTTGCTGGGGCTAGAGTGCAGTGGCATCACAGCTCATGGCAACCTCAAACTCCTGAGCTCAAGCGATCCTCCTATCTTGGCCTCCTAAACTCATAGGAGGGACTATAGGCACGGGCCACCACACTTGGCCAACACAGAGATTCTGGGACAAGGTCTTCAAGAGGGCCTTACAGGGGTCTTCTCTCCCAAAAGCCTGTGTCTACTCTGAGTGGAGAATTCGCAGGGATGCTGTCACCATGGCTCACAGGAACCCACGTCCCGTCTTGTGGCTATATTTAATTCCACTCTACTCCCCATTTGTCACTTCTCCCAGGAAGATCATAACATTTGACATAATCAGGTGGCTGGAGATGGGACTGTATCTATGTGTCCCTGAAATGGCAGGCAGGAGTCCCCCACAGGCTTCCACCTATAGGAGGTGCCCTTCTCTCCGATGACCAAGACCATGTCTCCCACCCCTGTCCCTAAAACACTGCATGAACTGGGAAATCTCACTCTCCTGAGATCTCCCAATACTACCCAGGACCCTCAAAGCCAGGGCACCTCTCCCTCTGCTCCAGGCAGTGGAGTGAGTGGAAGTGAAGCCAGGCAGGTGGGGTTTGCACCTGCCCCACACTCAGAGGCCAGGCTCCTCCCGTCTCTGAGTCAGCTCATCTGTGTGGGATGGGGCAGGTGACACTCCTGACGCCAGGGTTGCCTGACACCGTAAGACCTTAGATAAGTGCATTTTGATTATTCCTTTTGGCACAGCCTTTTATTATTTCTGGCCTGCAAACTCTCTATGAAATGAGCCCCTGAAAGCTGAGATTCATCTTTGTTCCTCTTTCTCCACCTGTTCAGTGGTTATTCGTTAAGCGTCCCCCTTGCACAGGCACTGGCCACTGGGACAGCATCTATGACCCCACCCCTGCCCTGAGAGGCCAGAGTCTGCTTCCTTACTCTTCATGATTTTCCCTTTTTTTCCCCCTCCCTCCATTGCCCATTCTGCTGGCCTGGCGTCGTGCATGTACATGCACACGGAGTAGGGAAAGGGGAGGGGGAAGCTGAGTGGGGAAAGATGACATTCTCATGCTCATGCATGTAAATGAATGAAATGCACACGTGATAACCTGCAGGGGCAGGACTGAGTTTATCAGTAAGGGCCTAGGAAAGTCTGGCAGCCTGGAGATGCTGTGAGTCTATGAATTTTAAGATGTCACATCTCAAGGGGATCAGGATGAGCAAAAAGCTATCATTCTTCAAGTCCTAGATACTGCCAGCTTTGCAGTCCTTTGGCTGTTGAACAACAGTCCTGGGTGTGCCAGTGATGTTTCTTATCAGAGGAGGGACGGAGCACCCAGCTTCAAGACTCCTGTCCTGACGGTCCTACTCCCAGCCCCTTGGCTCCTGGGCAACATCTTGCTTCGTGTCTCTCCCAGGACCTCTGAGGGCTGCAAACAGACCCATGTCCTGGATCCCCTAGTTGTGTCTACAGCCAGTGGAGGAGAGAGACACCATAGGGATCATCACCCACATTGTTAATTTGTCACAACTGGGGCAAGTGTCATGCAGGAGGGGCTCTGAGGCTTTGAAAGATGTTATTGTCCTCTGTGAGATTTATACATGAACCTAAAATCTGTTTCTACACAGAGCCCATTTCACCCTGCTAAGGCTAGAGGGGGAAGGGAGAGAAAGGTGTTGGGACAGGAGGGGGACAGCTGTGGACTCCCATGTGGGATTCCAGCATGGATACTCAGAGCAAAGAATATGTAACCACTCTTCCTGTGGGACCGGGCTTCACTGTCTAAAAGGCTCCTGCAGATTCCTGGCTCAGGGTGATGCCTGCTGCCTTTGATCGAGCCTGACTTTCCAAAGATTGTTTCCCCGGGTCCTCACCATCACTCAGAAGGAAGTGCTATTATGATCCCATTTTGCAGAAAAGGAAACTGAGGTTCAGAGAAGGGAAAGCCCAGGGTCACACAGCCAGGAGGCAGTGGAGCAGGATGTGAGTCCCAGATAAGTGAATGTGGAGCTCCTGACCCTGACTGTTGGGGCAGCCTTGAGGGGCTGATCAGGAAGGGACCTTCTGTCAGGCACTGGGCTGGCTGTGTCAGTACTTCAGGTCATCTTAGTATCTAATGCAGCCCTGGGAGCGAGCATTCTTATCCTTATGCTTATTCCTATCTCTATGGTTCAGAGCAGTAAGGTCAATGATCCCTGGGCCATGAGATTTGAGTGTAGGGCAGGGTCCGAGCCCCTCCACTCACTCCACACCCAGGAGCCCTTTGCTGCAGGGAGTTGTCTCCTGGGATATTGCGTCCCCCAGGCACTCTGTCCCCTCATTCCTTTGCCCAAGCCTGTGAGCTCCCTTCTCCCTGGGGGTTCTGCCCAAACCTCTCCTGGTCTGTGTCCCCCAGCTCCTGTGGAGCTCTTTTGCTGTCATCATTACTGTCCCCACAGTGTCTCTACATAGTCTGAGGAGAACCCCTGCTACTGGGCTGGCAGGAGCCAGGGACATCCCCCTCCAGGCTGCCTCCTAGAGACAGCACACCCATGGCAGCGTGCAACCCAGGCTCTTAAGAGCTGGACCTCAGCTACATTGTCGTCCAGAGGTGTGATGCCCTGGTCAGGGGACAGAGGCAGTGGGAGAGAAAGGGTTCTTTATTCTCTGTGGGCTGCTTGGGACTGTCAGCTGAGTCCTTGCCTTGCTGGGTTGCTGGCTGTCAGCTCTTGCTGTTCTAATGCGTGTAAAACACCACTTCACGTACAGTAACTTACAGTGGCAAGAGCTCAGGGTCAGTGTCTTGACCAGAGCCAGGCTCGGGCTGGGTTTCCACCTGAGCCATGTGCCTCTCATCCTCTGTGGGCAGCGGCTCCCGAGGACACGCTACTCTCATTGAAAATGGCATAAGTGAAAAGGAGTGAGCAGAAACCCAGGGTGCTTTTTAAGAACTTGGCTCAGAATTGGCAATTGTCATGTCCACTCACATTCTCTTGGCCAAGACAAGTCATGTGGCTGAGCTCTACATGAGTAGGGCAGAGAAATACCCTCTGTCTCAAGGAGGAGGGCAGTGGATATTTGCTGAAAGGTATCCAACTATTACAGAGACTTGGACAAGCCGCTCCCTTTCTCTAGTGGTTATGGGGCTGGGTCATTTCCAAGAGTTTTCCCATTTCAATTCTTTACGAGTCCCTGGGATGGTGGTGTTTTATTACATTTCCTGATCCTGCACTGCCCAGTCTCCCAAAGAGTCCTAGAGGCCCACAGTGAGCTGGTGCTGGGGTGGGGACGGTAAGGTCAGTCAGGCTTCTCACAAACCTGGCAGCACACCCACCCTCTCCTGTTTTTAGTCTTAACCTGGGTCTTTTTCTGAACCACCCTGCTCTCCTCAGTCCTCCCTGCTCTCTGAAACTGTCCCACTCACAGCTGGGGCTCGCTTCTTGAAGACTTTCCAGCTCCTGTCCCCCTTCAGCTTTGGTTATGACTTTGCCTGCTTCTTCACCCTAAGAAAAATCCTAGTTCTACCTGAGGCTGATCCCTGGAACTTCCATCCTAGGCCCCTTCATGAGTGGTCTTCATTTTGGACTCCTAAAAAAGGAAATGAGAACCCAGCCTACCCACAGGGGGCGCCTATAGAGGACTTGCTTCCCCTTCGTCATTAGCCAGGAGAGGCACCTGCATGGTGGATTCTTCATTCCCTGAGAATGGAAACCCGGTCCCTGGCAGGTGCGCTCCTGCTTTGGTGCATTTAAATTGCTCTTCCCTGGGCCAGTTTCATCCCTTCCTTTTCCAGCCTCCCCCTGCCCTCCTGGCTCCCTCTTTCATGCATCCTTTTGTGTTGCTGCAAATTGCTTTCAGTTCCAGTGAAGCAGGTCTCTGGCTCTGCATAAAGTCGGAATTCTCTGCCTGGAGGAGTGGCAGGCTCTCCACCTTCTTCCCCTCCCTCTCCGACAGGCGCCAAGTTCTCATTGTCTGAGCCACAAAGGGAGATGGAGTAGCACCTGGAACGTATCAGCAAGGTCTCTCCTTGTGGCCATAAACGCAACTCCCTTGAAGTACAGTGAAACAGCCCAGTAGGCCCCCTGCCTACGTGAACCCAGGAAGGAGAAGCCATGTGGTCATCATGATATTATTGATGGTGGCATTGATCATAACTCATGATCACAAAAGCCCGCCCCTGGGCCGGGTGCTGGCTGAGTCTTTCAGGCACTACCTCTAAGTGGGGGACTATTACTATGCCCGCTCTATGACGAAATCACTGAGGCTTAGAGAAGCAACTTCACCAAGGTCAAGCAACTAGTTAGCAGTGGGGCAGGGAATTACACTCAGGACTGCCTGAATTTAGATGCCTCTAACTACACAGTTATCTATGTGTATGGTGCTGAACCAGTACCAAGTATACCCTTGTGCCCTCCTACCAGTGAGGATCCCAGTATGCATCAGGAATCGACTCCTTGCCTTGGACATCCCGTATGCACTGATGTAAAGCCTTCTAGTGCACAGAGATGTCCCCAGGGATCCTAGTCATGCTGTACCTGTGAACTCCATCCACCAGCTTCCCTGTGCGCTGGATCCAGCTGGGCCAGACTGCTTGCTGTTGGGTTTAATGGTGAACCCACTGTCTCATACTCCCATAAATGTCTTCCAGGAAGATTAGACTCCAAAGACCCGGGTTGACTGGTGATGTTAATGACATATTTTCCAAGTGCTGCCTCCCTCTGCTATAATGGAGACTTGCAAACCCCAGAAGAACCCTATTCCTTCCCTCTATTAGTCTGATTTGTCCATTTACAATCCCCCTCATGTCTGCTGCCTGGCTAAGGAAGCCAGCCTTCCTCGGTGACAGAGGAAAATAATTAACTGCCATCCTTCTGGCTTAATCAGCTCAACATGGGGAAGGCATTGGTGATGGGAGCCTGGGTTTCAGGGATGGGAATTATGTGCTCCCAGCGCTTCATCACCCTCGGCTATTGTCTTATCTTTATTCATCCTGGCAAATTAAATTAGCCCTCTTTGCAATCTTGTTCTCCAAGAGGAATTCAGCAACAGTGGTAAAGAGGGAGCTGGCCATAATGGGCGGTGTTTGGTGTACTTTTGAGTACTCTGCATATTTGTTTTGGAAATAGAAATTACATATTTATTAAACTTACATTTCTAAAATGCCAGGCAAAAAACCCTATTTTACGTAAAGCTGCTCTGTGCAATTTGATGATATTAAATTCGAAGAATTCTCTATCAATTCATAAAGACTGACCAATATTATCAGATTGTTTTCAAACAAATCTTTTGACTGTTATAAAATAGCTCAGGTAAGTTACAAAATTTCTTTTGCTGTTAGGTAGTTTATTTATTTTTGAGAGAGTCTCACTCTGTCACCCTGGATGGACTGCCATGGTGTTACAGCTCACAGCAATCTCAAACTCTTGGGCTCAAGTGATCCTCCTGCCTTAGCCTCCTGAGTAGCTGGGACTACAGATGCCCACCACAATGCCAGGCTATTTTTTTTAGAGATGAGGAGTACCCCATATCTTAAAAGGCCACTGCTCTGAAAAAAATACCAGGCAACCAGATCTCCTGGAGATGCCATTTGGGGGCATTCAGAGTTAGAACTTTGACTCTTTCTTATATAAAACATGGACTGAGGGACCTGCAATACTAGATCTAGTATAGCATCCTATGGCTCAGTTGTCTCATCAGTAAAATGGGCCTATTCCTGGTGTTGGCATGAGATGCACAGGCCTGGGTTCTGGAATTTGGGGTAATGGCTGCCATGAACCTTGACAGAAGGCTTTGTAATTCTACCCTGGCAGCATGAGGATGTAGGGCAGTGGTTCTCAACCTTCCTAATGCCTCAACATATTTTTATTGTTAAAAAGGGGGTTGCGACCCACAGGTTGAGAACCACTGATGTAGGGAGAAGAGAGCAAGCATGTTGGAGGATTTTTTTAAAGATTCTAACCCAGGATGATCTCTAAGGCAACTCCTAACCCTGTGATTATAAGACCCTCTACTCCAGGGGTTGCCAAACTTGTTCTGCACATTTATCTGTGAGACTTGTCAAAAGTATAGAATATACAGCTGAGTGAAGTGGTTCGTGCTAGTAATCTTAGCACTTTGAGAGGCCAAGGGAGAAGGTCCACTTGAAGCCAGAAGTTCAAGACCAACCTGAGCAAAGTGAGATCCCATTTATAACAAAAATAAAATAAAACTAGCTAGGTGTGGTGGTGCACACCTCTAATCCCAGCTACTTGGGAGGCTGAGACAGGATTGCTTGTGCCCAGGAGTCCAAGGTTGCAATGAGCTATGATGATTTCACTGCAGTCTAGCCCAGGTGACAGAGTGAGATCCTGTCCCAAAAAATAAAAAAAAAAAACTAGGCAATTTACTGGACCACAGACTATAACTCTCTAAGCAGGTGGCATGGGAATCTGCATTTCCCCAATACGTTTAGGATAGTGCCGATAAAGGTAGTCTATGAACCAGAGTTTGGGACTTGCTACTCTGACCCTGAAGTTCTTAACTTTTGTTGGGGCAGGGTCCTTCTCATAACCAGTGTTCTTCAAAATTCAGTTCTCTTCTTCCTGGATATGTGAAATCTACACTTCCCGGCTTCCCTTGCAGTTAGGTAACTAGTGCCGGCCAATGGATAATGAGTAGACTTGACCTGTGAGGCTTCTGAGATGAAGCAATGAAAAGCCCCTACAAGATCTTCTAGTCTTCTCTACCTCTTTTTTTTGGGATCGTGTTGAGAAGAATGAGGCATAAGATCAAAGCTGTTTGAACCGCTGGGTCAACACACACAGAACAGCAGCCCCAGAGAATCACCAGACCTGCAGTGGGGTTTGGGAACAGTAGAGTTTGTAAGAGATAAAGGGATAAACTCCTATTTAGCAAGATTTGGGGCTGTTCCTATGGCATAACTCTAGCCTATTCTGACAAACATAATTCCTTTTGAGAATCTGGTGAAAACGGTGGGCCTTCTCCCTTGGAAGATGTGCATTTCCATATGATCATAAAATTTGGGCCACCTTCCTGGAGTCCCTTTTTCTCTCTCAGAACTAGAAATGATTGAATCGAGTCACTGCCAATTTCATACTTGTGACCTGTTTTCTGACAATGGTGGCATTGCCCTCCTGTCACAGCTCTTTGTCTCTGTGCTTTTTCACTGGTGGGCTTTGGCAGCCCCAGCTCTCCACTCCCATCTCACTTGTGAGGGTCCAAACATATCTAGATGGTGGCAGAGCAAAGGGCCTCCTATACCAGTATCCACCCTCCTTAGAAGCTGCCTGGAAATACAAGTAGTATTAGATAGGAATTATATGTGCATTTGTAATTTTATCTGACTAAATTTCAGTGGCTTTTGTCTCCCTGAATCTTATCACCTCATTCCAAATCACAGGTTAATAACCCCAGCTCCTACCTGGGGCCAGAAAGCTTGCAGAGGCTCATGGGAAGTTCTCCAGGACCTTGTGCCTGCCTCCTGCAGGATTTCCCAGTTAGTGGGGAGCCTCCCTGCTTTGAGCCCCCAGGCATGACCTGGCTCCTCTGCCCTACTCTAGTGGCATCTATAGCCAAAGCGTAGAGACACTGACACGTGTAGTCAGAAGCTGCTCCTTACTGTCCTGCCTGAGGCTTACTTTGGGGACTTCAGCTGTTAGAAAAACACTGAACTTCTGAAGACCCCAGATTCCTTCAGCCTGAGTCTGTGTTTTTACCTGCAAGGGTTGCTCTCCAGGTTGGCTATGAGAAGAGTCCCCAGCTTACTCAGACCTGTATTCCAATGCTGGGTAGGATACTTGCTAGCCATGTGGGTTTGGACAAATCACTTCACATTTCTAGGCGTCAGTTTCCTCATCTATGAAATGTGAATGCTGTACTACTTGGTCCTTCCCACATCCATTCATGTCTTACAGCCAGACTGGGCGGGTGTCTGCTATGGAGACTATCTCTGTCTCCCTGCCTTTCCCAGGCCATGCCCTCTGCTAGGAGACTTCCCCTGCTTTTTCCCCCTGTCTTCCTCTCTCACTTTTTTTTGAAACAGAGTCTCTTTGTCACCCCTGGTAGAGTGCCTTGGCATCATCTCACAGTGACCACGGACTCTTGGGCTCAAGTGATTCTCTTGCCTCAACCTCCTGAGTAGCTGGGGCTACAGGTGCCCGCCTCAATGCCCGTCTGTTTTTTTTTTTTTAGAGATGGGATCTTGCTCTAGCTCAGGCTGGTCTTAAACTCATGAGGTCAAGCGATCTGCCTGCCTTGGCCTCCCAGAGTGCTGAGATTACAGTTGTGAGCCACTGCACCTGGCCCATATCTTACTTTTAAATATTCCCTGTAGCCTAAGGTCTGTGTCAGAAGCCATCAAAGCCTCCCCAGACCCAACTAGAATGGCCTCTCTCTTCCCAGGACCCCTTAACTGTTGCTTTAGAGTCTTGTTGGTTACACCTCACTTTCTGCCTCTGTCTCTGTTTTCCAGGCTTTTCTAATTAGAGAAAGCCAGTGTTCATTCAAATGACAGGTGGACTCAGTGCTCCTCAGGAGTCAGGAATACCCACTGCTGCTCTGTGTTCTTGGCCAAGTTGCTTAACCTCTCTGAGCTTTGTTTCCTTATGTAGAAAGTAGCGATAACAGCAGCCGCCCTTCCCAATCTATTCTGGGAATAAAGTCATATCTGTGTATGGGATAACGGACCATCCTTTGCTCATTCACTCATACAGTCACCAAATCTCTGTTGCACATCTATGATATGCTTTGAGAAGTTTGAACTATTACCCTCTCTGTCCACTGCATGCGTTTGTATATTGAGGCGACTGCACCGTGCCTCCCTGTGCAGTGGGTCCCCGCGGCTTAGAACTGTCCCTGCCCCTCTGTGACCTGCAGGATTGAGTTGGGGATTCCCACTCTAGGGCAGACACAGCCTCCTGGAAGCAGTGTCCCAGGAGCTGTCAGGGACCACAGGTCTGGCTCTCCACGAATTCCTCATCCTGGTCTCTGCAAGATCCCTCCTGGAAAGGTGGATTCACAAATGGAACATCGGTGTTTACAGAGAAACAGCTCCAGGTGCTCTCTCAGGGCCCTCTGGCTATAGCGCATGACCCACTGATGACCTTTTCTGAGTAAGGGGACTAGCCCCATGTCAGTAGCTGCTGTCTACTGAACACACACTGGGTACGGACTCAAGGGCACTGTGGCAGAAACCACCCCCTACACAGAGAAGGAGCAGCCTCACAGGGCTCAGGTGATGGCCCAGGGCCCCAGCCAGCTGGTGGCTCTGAGCCCTCTGCAGCTAGAACAGTTTTCAGGTGAACAGGGGTGGAAAGCCTGCACCGCCTGGAACAGGCCCTCGACACCCTTCATCTGTTACTCCCTCTCCTCCCCCCATCTCCCTGTGAGGCAGCATCAGCTGGTTCCCAGTAGAGGAAACTGGTGGGAGAATGAGGCTATGAAAGTGACCAAGGGGGGAGGAAGGGGAGAGAGGGAAGACAGGCCAAGCCAGTCTTATTTTATGTGTGTGTTTCTCTCTATATATTCCTGTGTATATCTCTGCCCCTCTGTCTACTATCTGTCTGTCTCTCTCTTACACACACACACACACACACCCACCCCCACCCCTTTCTTTCCCGCTGGCTTCTGGCTCCTCTCCCAGCTTCTTCCTGCTGCCCAGGGTCCTGGCCCTTCCTGGGGCAGCAGCTGGTGGCTGGCTGGGCTCCAAGAGTCTGCTTTGCTCTGGCCCAGGCACAGGGGCAAAGCAGGAGCACCGTGAGTGTGGGGAGGAGGGGCAGAGAGCCAGAGCTCAGGAGGGTTCGGCCTGGACCCTAACCTGGGAGGGAAGGTTGGTTTTCCAAGCTCCTGAATGCTGAATGTTTTCCTTGTAAGTGTTTTCTTGTTCCTTCTCACTGGCTGTTGCCTCCCTCCCTCTCAGGTCATGGAAGGACATTCCATCCAGAGCAAAGAGGTGATTGAACAGTTTCCATTGTCAAAGCCCCAGCAAAGGACATTCAATCCTCCTGGTCGGTCACTGTTTCCATTTCCCACCAGGATCAGGGAGACTGGGTGGGCGGGGGGGAGTGACTTGCTAGAGGGTGGGTTCTCTCCACTGCTAAGTAACTCAGACCTGCACAGCCCCCGCCCTTTCCTCCCTGCCACCCCAGACTGCTGTAAAATCAGCTCTGTGTTTTATTTTTAAGACCACGATCTCTGTGCAGCAAGTTGGGGAGATCCCTTAGGGCACTGGCCAGGCATAAGGAAGGAAGCTGCCCTCCAGTGAGCGACCCTCTGAGAGGCAAGATGAGGAGCTGACATCTAACTTCCCTAGGCTCAGCCAGAGCTGTCTCCAGCCTCCTAGAGCGTGACCAAACTCCAGAACTTTCTCTTATGCAGAAAGCCCTGCCAGTCCCTTCATTAAGAGCAGTCAATCCTGGTGACTTCTCAGGGTAACCAAGTCCTCAGGCTGCTCTGGCTTGTACATGGAGGTGGGAGCCCCCAGCTTCTGCCTGGACACCCAGTGCCGGGGCACATGTACTTCACTTTCTGCTCTAGGGGCTGTGGGGAAGGGGCTGACGGGGTCAGTCCTTGTCCTCCTGTAGAACCAACATCTGTTCCCCCAACCATCCTAAGCCTGTCTCTGGGGCTTCACAGGACAGATCCATGAAAAGTCCAGGAAATCCGAGCTTCACAAGGCCTGTCTCATGGGTCATTATGGGGATTCAGGAGCCAGAGTGTTTGGTCCCATCCTGCCTCTGCTGTCACTAGGTGTCTGACCTCATCTGAAAAATAAGGATAATAGTTTTTTTCTCACAGAGTTGCTGTGAGCAGTAAGTGAATGAATGGGCGTGAGCTGTGTAAATCAGGGCCCAGTACTTGCATGGCGAGTGCTCAGTGATCAACACATAGTTGTTATTATCATTATATGGCCCCACTTTCTAAAGCCCAGGTTGCAGGATGACAGCCACAGGAAGTAGTTAGAGCTTCCAGTTTTCATCTTTAATGCCCTGAAGTTGGGGACTTGGAGCAGGAGGGGACATTGCCATCTGGAGGCAGACACTCTGTTCTCTGCATCCAACTGTTTCCGCCTCCAACTGAGATGTGCTGAAATATTTCCATCGGCATCTGGGGAGCTGGAATGAGGATGGTGGCAGCTGGGGGTCCTAGGGATAAGGGAATGAGGTAGAGGGGTGTGGAGGGGCATCAGTAGGGGGAGGGCAGTGGGCAGCTAGGCAGGGAGGTTCCCTCCAGAGGCCACAGCATCCTCCTGTTTTGTGGGCCAGCCCGGGACCAGTCATGGGAGCTGGGACACTAGAAAGAGCACTGGTGCTCAGCATGTCCCCCATTATACAGATGAGGCCCTTGTCTAAGGCCACACAGCAAATGTCCAGGCTGGGCTGAGATCCCAGTGCCCTTTCCCCTTAGAGTCAGGAAGAGATGAAGCTGGGTGGGGCAGGGCTGAGCCTCAGGGCTCCCTGGTGGAGCTTCCCTGTGAGCCAAACCTCATTAGTTAATGGTGGGGCAGATCCTGCCTACCAGACAGATGAGGGTGCTGAGGCCCAGAGAAGGCCTGGCTGGCTACAGGTGGCTCAGCTTATAAGTGGAGTGCGGGGTCTCCAGCCAAGAGTGCTTGTCTGAGCTCAGTGCCTGTGGCTCAGGTGGCTGGGGCGCCAGCCACATACACCTAAGGTGGCGGGTTTGAATCCACCCTGAGCGCCAAACAACAATGACGGCTGCAACCAAAAAAAGTAGCCAGGTGTTGTGGCGGGTGCCTGTGGTCCCAGCTACTTGGGAGGCTGAGGCAGAAGACTCACCTGAGTCCAGGAGTTGGAGGTTGCTGTGAGCTGTGGTGCCATGGCGCTCTGCCCAGGGGGATAGCTTGAGGCTCTGTCTCAAAAAAAAAAAAAAAAAAGTGCTTGTCTGCAAGCACAGCCAGCATCATCAAGCAGATTCTTTTCATTTAAAATCTCACCTAGAACTTTGGAGAAAAACCCATTTTATTACAGCTTTTGTGTCTTTTCCAACTGGTGCCCACACACCTGTAATCTTGTAATTATTGTCATTCCTCAATCCTTGGGGCTCCTCCAGGCTTCTATAGCCTCTCCCTGCATCGCCAGGCTCCCAGGGTTAACACCCAGTGTGGCACAAAGTACCTACATCATTTGTTTCCCAATAAAAAGACAGCTTGGGTGACCCAAGGGGAGATTAAAACAGAGATTTATGAGATGATTGAGCATAAAACTACAGGTTGAATCTATACTAGACAAGGAGGGGGGAAGAGAAAGGGGATAAGAGCAGCTGTGGGTGATGTAGGCTGAGGGGGTTCACATTTCCACAGGTGACTAGGGTCACTGTTGCCTGTCACCTGGAGAAGCTGGGAAGCCTGGCCCTGATTCTCATGCTGTGTGACTCAAGGCGTGTCCCTTCCACTCGGAATCTCACTTTCCCTATTTATCTAATGCAGAGACTGGATTAAGGGCTTGGCACCACGTGGGCCAGGGATTGGGTTCCAGTGTTGCTGGGTCTTGGGGGTGGTCTTAGGCAAATCACATCTCTAAGGCTCGGTTTTCCGCCCATAGGGGTGGCAGTGACACTAGTAATCATGATGATGCTGGTGGTGATGATTCTGTAATAATGGTAATATCTTACATTTATTCAGGGCTTAACTACACTTTAAGTCATTTACAGAAACATCACATGTTCTGAGTCTTTCACGTGGAGTGAATCACTTAACCTTCCTACCACCCCTGTGGGTGCCATGTTCTTTTCATCTTGTAGAGGAGATGGATTTCCCAGCCAGGTGTGGTGGCACCCAGAAAGCTGACTGTTGACAAGTCTGTCCAGCACTACTGTGGGCTACTTTTGCCTGTGGAGCCTCAGGGAACTTCTTCCCTATTCTGTAGTGATAGTCACACCCTCTCCGGTGAGGGTGAATCACAGCATGGGAAAAGGCAGTTCTCTCAAATTCGTTTATTCCTTTAGATTCTGTCTCAGCCCTGTGTATTGGCTATGTCTGTTATATTTAGCATTCCTTTTACCCCTCAATAATTAATTCCATTATTGGACAAGGATTCTTCATGTTACAATTTACCTGATAACATTACTGTGTCATTCTTTCTTTTTGAGACAGAACCTCAAGCTGTCACCCTGGGTAGAGTGCTGTGACATCACAGCTCACAGCAATCTCCAACTCCTGGGCTCAAGCGATTCTCCTACCTCTACCTCCCAAGTATCTGGGGCTACAGGCTCCTGTCACAATGCCTGTCTATTTTTTGGTTGCAGCCATCCTTGTTTGGCGGGCCAGGGCTGGATTCGAACCCGCCAGCTCATGTGGCTGGTGCCTTAGCTGCTTGAGCCACAGGTGCCGAACCAGTATGTGATTCTTCCTTGCCTAAATCCTAACTGATGCAGAATTGGTACTGGGACTGGTCCTGGGATATAGACGAGCAAAGATGGTATTTACATTTCCTTTTTAACTGAACTTTAAAATTATGAAAAACCATTCTCAGCTCATGAACGTGAAAGTAAGTCAAGGGTTAGATTTGGCTCTCAGGCCATAGTTGGGTAACCCAGGGATGAGAGTGACTGTCTACTGGAGAATAGACAGTACCCAGACCTTTCAGGGATTGCTGGATACTGGTTATAAATTGATGCTAAATCCTGAGGCCCCAATATGCTGCTGTGGTCCACAAATCAAAGTGAGTATTACAATGGCCAAGTGATAGTTTGAGTCATATTTTAAATTCATCTCATAAAAGGGCCAAGTCAGTTATTCCATAGCTTCTGAAAGTGTAATTGGAATAGAGATATATAGCTACTGGTGGAATTCCCACTTTGGCTCTCTGCCCATAGGGTGATGCTAGGATGGTGGGATGTGCTAAGGAGAAGTCCCTGAAACTTTCCCTCCCCAGAAAGATAGTAAATCAGAAATGATGCATTGTGAAGATTAATGCTACCATCTAAACTCGAAAGGAGCAGGGGTGCTTCTAAATAGGGGTGTTCACTAATCCAATTGACTTGGTCAGAAGTTAGGTGGGTCTTGGAGGATGACTGTGGACTGTTGGAAGCTTAGTCAGGTGGCTGCTCCAATTGCAGCTGCTTGTGGCCGTTGCAATTGTAAGTACTGACCTGACTAATGCCTTTTCTGCACACCAGTTTTGGAAGGACCCCCAGAAGCAGTTTCCTTTTACCTGGCAGGGCCAAGAGTAATCCCGCCTGAGGGATATGACGAGCCTCCTACAATAGCTCATCCCTCAGTCTGCTGAGATCTCGGCTGCCTTGACGTTCCACTGGTCTACTAGGGCATTGGGCTGATTTAGTCAGATGAGAAGAAAATAGCTAACCAAGAATAGAAGTAAAACTTACAAAAACGTACGGGCCTGCCACCTCAGTGGAGTTTCTGGGTGCTTTAATAGTCTGAAGTATGCTGGGCTGTCTCCTTCAGGTAGAAAGACACACCATTGCACCTTACACTACCTGTCACAATAAAAGAGGCACAACGCTTGCTAAGCCTTTTGGATTTTGGAGGCAACATACATCACATCTGAATGTGCAACTTCGATCCAGCAACACGGTCATCCATAAAGCTGCCAGTTTTGAGTGGAAATCATAGGAAGGGAAGTCTCTGCAGTAATTCCAGGCGGTGGTGCAAACTGCTCTTCCCTTTGGCCTTAAGATATAACAGTTCCAACAACACTGGAAGCATCTATGGTAAAGGGATGCTTTTTGGAGCGCTGATTGGAATCTGGTGCAGAAGCACAGTGAGGATTTTTATGATTTGGTAGCAAATCTATAGCCAGTGTGCCTGACTCCCTCCTGTGTGGCACTGCTCTGCCACAGGTGCAAAGGGCTGGGCTGGGGACATTGTGCTGCTCAGGCAGGGAAGCCTAGGGGTTAGGAGTACTGTGTTTCAGGTGGATGGTGGACAGTTTATGTGCTAGCTCTGTCATTCATTAGCTGTGTGTCCTTACAAAAGTTGCTTTACCTCTCTGTGCCACATTTCCTCTGCTGGAGGGTGGTCTAGGAGCTCAAACTTTTAGAGCTGTTGCAAGAATTATCATTCATTATAAAGCCTCACTTATAGGCATTATTTTAGATGCTTTGTTTGTATTAACTTGATATCCCTCACCAGGACTTTATGAAGGAGGCACTGTTCTTTTCCTCACTTTTAAATGTGGACACTGGGCACAGAGCAGTTAGGTAACTTGCCCCTGAGTCCCCGGCAGTAAGTGGAGAAGCTGGTCCTAGAACCCAGAGCAGATGGATCCAGCATCTTTGATCTTAAATACCAAGCTGCAAAACGTCCACATGATATTTAATATGGGGCCTGGACCATCCTAAGCCAATGTTTCTCCAAGAGCGGTCTTCATGCGCACCATCTACTGGAATTGCCAGGCTGGGAGGGTGTTTCATACTTATAATACAGATGTCCTGGTCCTCTTCCCATACCTACTAAGTCACAATATCCACGTGGAGCCTGGCAACCTGTATTTTAAATAAACACCTCCCAGCCCACCCCAGGTGATTTTTTTGGGCACTTAAAGACAGAGCACCAGGGACTAAGAGTGTGATGAAATTAACTGTTTTAATGTCATGCCTTTCCAGCAGAAGTGCTGGAGCCCTGGGCTCTAGAATGAGCCCCGCTGCAAACAGACTGCAGTACTTTGGAGGGTTACCCCCATTGCCTTGTCTCACTTCTCATCTCTGTATTGGGGAATGGTCTCCACATAGTCCCTCTCCCAGGAGGTGACAACGCTGCAGGTGTCCTCGGGTCACAAGGCAGGCACCAGAGTCACTCTGACCCGAGGCCAGATGTTGGCACTGCTGCAGCTGAGACTTGACCACATCATGTCCCCCTGAGCCTCGGTTTCCTCATCCTTGAGATAGAGATAAAATCCCTGCCCCATGCTGGCTATGGTGAGGTTTAATGAGGCAGCAAATAAGAGAACACAAGGGAACATAAATCCCTGTCCCTCCATAAATACAAATTATTGTGCATTTTATCTGCTCTGCCTTTCAAAACCTCTGGGGACTCCCTCACTCCGGAGAGTTTTTGCTGTTGCTAGGACTGAGACAGGGATCTTTCTCCTTTTTCCCAACTCAATGAGAGCAGGACTGGGAGCTGAAATAACTGTCCAGGTGCTGCTAGAGCAGAAACGACAGCTGGACAGAAGCCTTAGCCTCTATTTTCTTAAGATCGAGCAGCGTCTGAGGGAGCTGCATTAGCATGTTTTCAACCTGTGTCTCCGACTCCACTCTTCCCCAACCTGATCCTGGTCCAGGACCCTGAGAACCAGCATGCCAGGTGGTCTGTGTTCTCCCCTGTTCTTGCTTACTGGGCTGCACGGAACAGATGGGGATGGGGTTTGCTAGAAGTGTCAGGACCCCAGTGTTGCTCTCTGGGTTGGTTCCAAGAGAGGTTACATGGGGTAAGGGTGGGGTTCTGCCTTGGTTTCCCCAGGGTGGCTTTTGGGAGGGCAAAGAGGGAACAGCTCTGGAGGCCCTGGCTGGGAGTGTACTGTAGGCACTCTAGCCTGCTGTCCTCAGAGATGTCCCACTCCAGCCCTGCCAGCTGTGCCTCCTTCAGCCCTCGGTGTCATCTACGTGTGCAGAAGCGAGAGTCCTCACTCTTCTCACATCTCTCTCCCCGATAAGCCTAGGTGAGCCTTGGTCAGCTGGGTGCTGGGCTCTCTGCCTGTGAAGGCCAAAGCAGAGTGGTCCCTGGAAGAAGGTAATGGTAAACGGGAGAGGGGGTTTGGAGCAAGGTGCCCCTGAGATCCAACCCTAGGCTTCCCCAGGCCTCTCGTGCATGAGGGCTCAGGAGGTCACCTGGGAAAGCTGCAGCTCTTATTTCAAAGCTATGTTTTACCTTAGGCAGTGAATATTTTGTGGCAGGGAGGGTGATAGAAACGATTGGGTGTTCCAAGCATTAAATCAGGCCTTGAGGCCACTGGCTGGTATCCCAACTCTTCCATGTTCTTGCTATGAAATCTCAGCCCTGTCATTTCATCTGTCTCATCCTTAACTTCCTCATCGGTCCAATGGGACCAGCAATGTCCCCCTCACAGAGATGAGATGTCTTTCAAGGGCCCAGTAGGGGGCCAGGCCTACGGTGGTCACCCCTGGTGCCAGCCAGTTGTATCATCGTGGTCTGCAGCTGCAGCTGCTCCCAGGCCCCGCCCAGAGTCCTCTGGATAGGAGCAGTGGGGCTTATATGCAAAGGAGCTGGCTGCAAAGATGCAGGTTACACCTGCCGACTTCTGGAAAATTCCTGACTTGGGAAACAGTCTTGACACTGACTCACTCCTGACATCCCTGTGTGGAGGATGATGTGCTACACCTGCTCGCAGTTACCTGGGGGGCATTGCGGGGGTGGGGGCAGCATGGGACTTGGCAGGGAAAACATGCGCTGCAGAATAAGCTTCTAACTAGAACTACTGGCTTTGGGGAGATTCTGGAAGTAACGGTGTCTCTTGTGGAAAACAGCAACATTATGAAGGAGAAGGTAGCAGCTGCCCATTATTCCGGTCCTTAGAGGTTAATATTATGGCCTATTTCCTTTCAAGTTTTCTTCCAAGTAGGTGACTATAAATCAAGTTCCCGCCTGTCTGTTAACCCAGCGGGTGAAAATGGCTCTGTAGGTTTTCATCAAATTTGGAGGCTGCATTTTGGATGATCAGACTTAAAAAGCAGTGAGGCCTCCTCAAAATTCACCATTGGGGGGCATGGGGCACTACAAGGAGATTAACAGCCACCAAGCAGTGCAAATGAAAACAGGGACCGGGAAGGCAAGTGCGGACGCCCTTGGGAGGACCTGCCATATGCCTCCAGAAGAGATAGTGATGGACGGAGAACAGATGGAAAGATGGAGGCCCCACCCCCTGCCCTCACTGTGAGCCATGGGTGGAGGGGGCAGGTACACTGATTTGTGATCAACTCCATGCAAATGAGCAGCAGCAGGGGCCTATTTATTCAGGCACAGCTGGTTATTCTCCTGAGCAGTGCTGGGGAGGCCAGCTGCTGCCAGTGAGTGTGAGTGTGCCCACATGCATGCACATACCTGTACGTGCAATTTTTAACTGGTCTTATGCTGCACACACAACTGTAAATCCTCTTCCCCTTCACCTTTTTTTTCCATAAGTGTGTGCCCCACACTATTCAATATGGGCAGGGACTGAGATTGAGTTTCAAGACACTGGCCACACGTGGGAGCTCGGGAATCTGGTGTCTGCTGAGTACATTGTCATCATAAACAGCAATGCACACACGTCCCATGCCTGTGTATCACGCTCTGTTCCAGATGCTATATGTAGATGCAACTCCTCATCCCTATTCTACAGGCAAGGAAGCTGAGGCCCAGAGAGGTTAAATAGTTTCCCCAAGGCCACACAGGCAGGGGGGTGCCAGAGGTGGGATTTGAACCCAGCTGTCTGGCTGCAGTCACTCCCTATAGACTGCCCACCTACTCCATGCGGGGAGTTTTTTGATAGACATTGTCCTTTTATTCTTCAAAGACCTACTGTGTGAAGTAAATGGCAGGTGAAAAGCATGAAAATCCTACCATGTCTAGCACTGGATATTTTGCTTACAAATCGGGAGGGAACAGGGAAGATTATGATGTGAGAGCCTGGGAAGCAGGTGCTATCTTTCCCTCTCCATCCTACACAGGGGTCTGAGGCCCAGAGAGGTTAAACACTTTGCCCACTTTGCCTGAGTCTTTTCCACCAGTGGTGCTGGAACCATCAGATATCTCTATGCGTGACGCAAACCTCAATCTTAAGATCACACTTTATACACAATTAATGCCAGAGGGATCATGGATCTAAAGGTAGAAAGAATGATAAAACTTTTAAGAGAATACGGAGGGGATAACCGCTATGATTTGGGTTTGGGCAAAATGCTTTTATAGATGACACCAAGAACATGATCCATAAAAACAAAATAAGAAATTAACGAATTGCACTTCACACAAAGCTAAAAACATTTGCTCTGCAAGAAGCACCATTGAGGGAATGAAAAGATAAGCCACAGACTTGAGGAAAACATATGAAATCACCTATGCAATAAAAGACTCATGTCTAAAACATACAAGGAACCCTCAAAACTTGACAGTAAGAAAACGCAATTAGAAAATAAGCAACAGATGCCAAAGAGGATGCACAGGTAGCAAATAAGGACGTGGAAAGACAGTCCACACCATGAGCTATTAAGGAAACGCAAGTTAAACCCACAGTGAGACACCACCAAACACCTGTTAGAGTGGGTATAATGAAAAATACTAATAGGAACACGTGCCCTCGAGGATGTGGGACAACTGGTGAGGATATGAACAGCTGTCCTATGATTGCTGGGGGGAGGCAAAAGGGTCCGATCATGCTGGGAAATGCTCCAGTAGCTTTTATTGAAGTTAAATGAGTATTTGTTACAGGATCTGGCCATCCTCCTTGAGCATGAATGAAATTGGATCAACTCAAATGTCCTGCCATTCAAATGCTTATTTGACTGGGTAAACAAATATTAGTAAATGGAATAGTAGTTAGTAATGAAAAAGAACACACTATTCTACAACTTAAATGAATATCAAAGGCATTATGCAGAGCGAAAGAGCCAGTTTCTAAACATGACTTACTGTGTGATTCCCGTTATATGACATCCTTGAACAGACAAAACTGGAGTGACGGAGGATAGATTAGCAGTTGCTGGGGGCTTAGGGTGGGAGGGGGTTTGATATGAATGGATGGCATGAGGGAGTTCATTGGGGTGATGGGATTGTTTTGTATTCTGACTGTGGTGTTCGTTACACAAAATTATACTTGTGTTAAAACTCATAGACTGCTGGGTGGTGCCTGCGGTGCAAAGGAGTAGGGCGCCAGCCCATATGCCGGAGGTGGTGAGTTCAAATCCAGCCCTGGCCAAAAAACTGCAAAAAAAAGAAACACCCCAAAACAAAAAAGCCCTCATAGACTGCACACCCCAAAATTAAATCTTGCTGTATAACGTAAGTACTTGACTATATAAAACAAATACTTTACCTGGGAACACCTAGCTAGCAAGAGACAGACTGTGACTCAAGAGTGGGTTTCACTGGCTCCAGAGCCCAACTATGTGGACCACTGCACGACATGGCCATTCAGACCCAAGCCTTGCTCTCCTGGTTCTGGGACTGCCCTGTCCTGGGGCAGCAGCTGCAAGTTTGAGGAGAGAGAGTGGCAGAGGGGTGAAAGGGGCAAGCCTTGATTGCGTTGTTTTCCTAGTGACCATGGTCCTACTTTAGTATCAAGGCTGTGTCATCTCAGAAAATGTCACTGATGGTGAAAATGTACCAGCCAAGGCCTGAAAACCCTTGGCACTGGCCCTTCTGTGTCCTGGACCCCACTCAGCATGGCTCTCTGTGGCCTCTTCCTGTGAGTCTAAAGCCAGGATCATCCTTTAACTCTACCTGGTGGTTGGGGGAATAAGTTGGCACAGGTTTTGGAGGGCGACTTGACATCTCCACCTGGTGGCCCAAAAACTCAGTCCTTCTTGGTGGGTTTATCACATGAAAACAATTAAGAAGGGCCCAAAGGCAGTCGCATCAGATTTCCTCATGGTGCACTTTATAGACACTTAGCTGTCAGTGTCTAACTCAATGTAAATGAATAACACCTACTCAGTCCATTTGCAATGAACTGAGGGACCTGGGAAGTAGAGAGAGGGTGCAGCCCGTCACAACATGCCTCACTGGCTGTTATTGCAACCACAGGCATGAGAAAATACAGTACGGTGGCAAGCTCCAAAGACAGAGTCAAGGTTAAAACAAGTTTTTCTTTAGCTGTATGATTGAATTCCTGACACATCCTGTCTACTGCATTTGTCTTACCTTAATCTTATCACTGCTAATAAAATGACTTGGGGTTGGGACAGTAAGCCGTGTCTAGTGAGTCTTGTTTTGAGCATCATGGGCAGCAGTGATGCTTGACTTTTCCCCAGATTACTCTGTCCCTGTGCCTACCACTTTTAACCCCATGCTCTATCCTACGCTTAGCAGTTTTAGACAATAAAGGCTGAACAGACAGGACTATGCGTATCTGAGAGCAGAGCAGAGACTTGCCTTTTCACTGTTCTGCCCCTTAGTGGAGGATGCAGCACACAGTAGGTCTTTAGTTAAGAATTTTGGGAGAAGAAACAAAGAGATTATGTAAATCTACATATTACAAGGTGGAAAAGGTGGTTTCAAAACATTATGTATAGTATGGTTCCATTTATGTAAAGAACAGAATAGGTACATTTATATGCATGGAAAAAGTTACGCAGAATATGCCCCTAAATTGAAGAGTAACAGTGGCCATCTGCAGGTATTAGGGTAGTGAGGGGAAGTTTCCTTTCCTTTCTTTATTCTGTTCTGTACTGTACTGAGTAAATTATTTTTAGCACTTATAGCCAACGTTTATTGAACCTCCGTGTGCATTGTTCTAAGCACGTTAACCCATTTAATTCTCTCAACAGCCCTTTAAGGTAGGTACTAATATTACCATACCATTTTACAGATGAGCAAACTTAAGTCAAAGATGACATCACTCAGTAATAACTGGTGATGCTAGGATTTGAACCCGGGCAGCAGTCCAGAAATATTTCCTGCTGTCTCTCATTTCTGGGGGCACGAGCTGGGAAGGCAGGCTCCGAGTGTCCAGGGACTCCTCCATCAATGTTGAGATGAGCAGGTGTGACCGGTGCAATCAGAGCAATAGCAACACAGGATTTCCACTTTGGGTAAAGACCAGGCAACAGGGAGCCTCGGCCCCCAGCAGGTGGGTTCTGTGCCATGGGCAGCTTCCAAGAGGCCAAGTGGCAGGGACTTGCTTCTTGGTGAGTAGCTTTGGTGCCTGAGGGGAGACCTTGTTCTCTGGACTCCATGCTTCATCAGTGCCTCCTCTAGTCAGGTCTTTGCATCATGCTGCCCTTCAGCCCCCACCTCGGCTTGTCTGTGGCCCATACCTGGCATGGCAGCTCTTACCTGTGAGGCTCTGGGCCCAAGCCCTACCTTGAGCCTATACTGAAGGAACCACTGTGGGGTTGGCTGGCTATCTCTAGGGACCAGTGTTGGTGTTCTGGGCCCCATTCCTTTGGTGGAAGACTGAGGATCAGGATGGAGAGTAACTTGTCCAAGCCTATAAGTGGCAGAACTGGATTGTCTACAGATGTGTCCCCTAGCAAGAACGTAACAACCATGAGTCTGATAGGAAGGAGTTAGACTCCTTCCTCCTCAGGTGTAACCTTGGTCCTGGGGGCAACTGCTCATCTAAGGTACTGCTCATTCCCTCTGCTCAGTGGGTTCCAGAGGCAGGGGTAGGTTTTGACCTATTCACCCCTGGATTCCAAGCACAAGGCGGGGCACACAGGTGCAGGATAGTAAGTGTCTGTTGACTGCAGAGATGCCCCGATGGTCAGAGAGACCAATGGAACAGCAAACGTGCTACAAGCTTATTCATCACTTCCCCACGGACAAGAGGAAGGAGTCCATGGGTGGGAGAGAAGCTCTGTGTCTGGAAACTCATTTGATTTAATTTCATGATTGCTTAGGTCTTTCTTCTTCCTTGACAACTATGGATCGGAAGATAATCTGAAAATCAATCTTTCTCTCTCCAAGTTCACCCAGGCCTCCAGCTTGGCTCCATTGACAGTGTCCATGGGATTTGGTGGACTGTCCACACCATCTGGCGGGTGGTGACAGATGTTTTTTCCGGACAGTGGAGCAGGGGCTCCTCCTCCCTGGCTTGGAGCTCCTGGCGAGAGCCCAGAGAAGACATGGGGGGCTGCAGGGGGGAGCTCCAGGGAGCCTCATGTCTTTCCATTTCTTTAGGTCTTTTCTTTCCTCAGTTTCTATTTTGAGCTTTTAGTGTCTAGATCCCATACGTGTTTTGTTAGATTTATACCTAAAGATTTCTAATTTGGGGAACTATTGGAGGTGGTATTGTTTCAGTTGTAGTACATAGAGATTTTTGTATGTTGACCTTTTGTCTGATGACCTTGCTAGAACTTTTTAGTTCTAGAAACTGTTTTTTGTAGATTACCGGGGATTTTCTGCATAGACCATCATGTCACTTGGAAATAGGCACAGTTTTAATTACTCCCAATCTATGTGTCTTACTTTTTTTTTTTTTTTTGGCATTGATCACCTGTGAAGTGAAGGCTTTTCAGTGTAGTTATTTTTTTCATTCATTCACTCATACAAGTAGCTAAGAAGCCTCTCCCAGGCACTGGCCCTGAGTAGGCCTGGAGGAGTTGGTGTGAATGAAACATCTCCACACCTTCAAAGGGCTTCCTGTGTAGGAAACACAGGAGACAGGATCATCAAGGATAATGGCTGCTGATTAATTTTGACCTTTAACTCTCAATCCCTGAGCAAAAACCAACCTAGAAGGGCGTGTTGATGGTGAGCCCTGGGCTGTAACAGAAAGAGGACCCCACAGTACCTGGAGGCCTCACCACACCTGCACTGGTTTGCATAACTTCCAAGCTGGAGTCCTAGGGTCTTAGCAGAGTCTAGGCTGCTCCTTCTCCAGCTGGACTGCCAATCAAGCCACTCTGGGGCATGATTACCTGCCAAGGTGCATCTGAGCTGTTGGCTTCCTTGAGACCCCACTCTCCACCAGACGGCCCTGGTGATGGCCGAGGAAGTGAGAGGAGGAAATTACCTTCTACTATACCTCACTGCCTGCTTGGCTTGGCAGTCACAGCAACAGCTTGTGTCCTGCCAAGCCTGATAACAGGACTGTCATGTTCCAAGGACAGTCTGGCCCTGTGAGGTGAGCTGTGAGGTTCCAGGAAATGGTGGAGATTGCCTACAATTTAGGCCATCTCAAATTAGATTGCCTCAGTGAGTGATTTTAGACTCTGTAAGTTGCTTCCTGAGCAGAGTCTGTTACTTTTTTCCCTCGGCCCCAACTCTTACAGCTTTCCTTGCAGAATATTACCATTAAGAGACAGCTTGACTGGGCTTGTATCCATGCCTGTGTGTGACCAGGGATGTGATTGTAGACATGTTACAAAGGAGAACTATAGGCTTATTAAGTGAAAAGTTCGGAATTTCAGGTCTGACTGGACCTAGGTGCTCAAACGAGGTCTTCAGGAATCTGTCTGTCTCTGTGACTTGGCTGTACTTTTCTCAATTCTCTACCAGGCCCTAGAAATCCCAGTGGAAGATAGAGCTTCACTAGCCCAATAATTCCAAAAAATCCTCAGGGTAGGCTTTTATCCATTGGTGCTGAGTCATTGGCCCATCCCTGAGTCACTTACTATAGCCAGAGGAATAGGACGCTTTCACTGGCCAGGCCAAGGCCATATGCTGACCTCTTGGAACCCAAAGCACAGGGACCTATAAGGCGGATGGCAGTAGGTCCCCAGAAGAGAAAATGGAGGGACCATCATTCCAGAGAAAGGGAAATAGGTATCAAGTTGGCAAAAATCTCTTTAGCAGGGTGAGATGCGAAATAGTCATCAACCAGTTGACCGAGGGCACTGAACAATCAGAATGGAGGTTGGCAGAGCTGAGTGGGAAACTGTGTGGGGTGCTGGATCGTGAGGTGGTAGGGAGGGTGCCGGGAGCACCTTGGGGTTCAGGGTGGCAACTGATATCCATCAGTGAGGACATCTTCACTGGAATATTCCTGGTGAGCATTTCTGATGGAGCTGCTCTGCCGAGACCAGCTCGTATTTTCTTGGGCTCCCATTTGCTGTCTGCTCTAGCAGTGAGCTCAGGTGTGTCTGTGTGCAGTTTTTCTTGAGAACCACTGATTTAAAGAGATCTAAACCTTCCTAGTGCTGCGACTCTTTAATGCAGTTCCCGTGGGTCGTGTCCCACAGGCTGAGAACCACTGCTTTAGATCTTTTTGTAAGAGGCAAGCTCAGAACCACCAGGCCACCCAGGTCCCCAGTCTGAAAGTGAGGCATTAGTAGACATGTGGAGCTTGTGGGCAGTGACAGGTGGGCCCGACCTCTGCACAGTCTGCTGAGAGTCTGTGCTGCTCAGAACTGCAGGGCTCAGGCTGTCTTCCCTGTGTCCACCTCTGTGACATTTACATGACACTCAGTGGTGCCAGATACTGGTAGCACAAGGGGGCTCTTATCGGAAGGCAGGAGGTGGGAAGACATGGTCAGGAACAGCCCCAATCAACCCCGTGGGTGTGACTGTGAGACACATGCCAGGAAGTGTTGAGAGGTGGCCCCAGATTGGTCTCACACAGACAATTACGGTGTGCAGGGCCCTCAATTAGGTGTCACACGAAGAGGGTACAGCTATTGTTGCTGAGGCTGGGGAAACTGAGGCACAGAGCGTGGAAGTTGGTTGCTAAGTTGTGGGGCCACTTAGGATTCAGTGGACTGAATCCTTAGCTGTTTAGGATTCAGGACTTGAATTGCCTGGTGCCCATGCCACATCGCTGATGACAAGCCGCCCCCCCACCCCCAGCCTTCTAGGTCTCTTCAACCCCAGATGAAATCTTCACTCCCTCCTGAATCCTCCACTTCAGCCTTAACCTGATCTGGACCCCAGTCTCCCTGACCTCTCTCTAAGTCCATCCTCCTCACTTAGCTCAGCCTCAGAAGCATATTCACCCAGGATGTTCTCACCCCAGGGCCTTGGCACATGCTCTTCCCTTGGCCCTGGAAGCTGGTCCCCCTCAGGGCTCACTCAGCTCTGCTCAGAAGGTCCCTCCTCTGGGGCCTGTCCCCACCCCACAGCCTCCCACAGCTCCCTTGCTCCCTTGGTGTCATTCCTCTTCTGGCACGTATCCTGTTCCAGCATCGTGTCATATGTGCCTTTTTTCACTTGATTATTATCCACACCTGGCACTAACATGGAGCCCAATAAGCACAGAGATTTGGTTAGTTTTGTTTGCTGCTATTTCCCTGGTATCTGGAGCACGGCTTGGCAAATGATAGATGCTCTATAACTATTCGTATGCAAGTCAACTGGGGTGACCATACCTTCCCCATACACTCATTGTGTTTAATCTAGACAACGTGCATACACAGTGCATGTAAGCATATCACATATATGACCTATTACATAGCTAACAGGCTCTGTGTTACATGTGTGTATGTAGGGCTCCCAGGAGGCAGTTTTTCCCTATGGGGCATTGTCTTTATCTCTTTCTTCAACTGTGCTGCTCCCCGAGGTTCTGGGCCTTGCTTAAAGGTGCCATCATCCTCCCCATCACCCATGTTGGAAAGCAGGTAGGGGGCATCATTGTCGCTGCCTGCCCAGTGCCCCTGCTGGCATCAATTCCTGGCATGAAGCAGGGTTGACTCCCTGGCCCTGGCAGTTGTGGTGGGAGAAGTGGAGCAACTCTTCTCCCAGTTCTGGCCAACTGGTTGTATACAAAAATGGTGCAAGTCAGTTCGGAGCTGGGGTATTTGACATTGGTGTGAGACCCTCCAGAGCCCTCTGTTCATCTCTTAGAGTGATGGGGAGATACTAGACAGTGGCCACTGTGTTGGCCTTGGTCCCCATGAAGACCATATGGGCAGAACCTCAGCTGAGCCTCAGTGGACGTGGGAGTTGACCTTGGACAGGTTGGGTTGTTTGTTGTTTCAGCAGGGCCAGCCTGTTCTGACTGAAACATCTATGGGGTCAGCCACATAGAACAATATCTCTGTAAGCACAGAGCAGGGTTTACTGTTGCTGACCAAGTCCTGGTCACATCTCCTCTGTCCCTGGAGAGGGATGAAAATGTAGAAGCAGAGACCACACCACACTCTTCACACCAGCTGAGTGACCTTAGTCCAAGTGCAATCCTCCCCAAGGCTCAATTTTCTCTCCTGACATGTGGTGATAACAAGAACTTTCTCCCCTCCCCTCTGATACACACATAGGTCCCTGAGGTAATTAAGTGAGGTAATGAGTGTGAGAACTTCGCAGGGGCACAGGCCACTGTTAAATTGAGGGGACTGCTCTGGGGTCCCTTCCAGGCTTAAGATTCTCTGCCCTTTGATTTGCTGGTTCCGGAAGCCTCCTGGGAAGGTGTCCCTGGTCACCCAGAGACACTAACATCCCTCAGGTGAGGAGACGTGATGAATTAACCGTGTCCCTTGGTTTGCTTCGCTGTCACATTTAATGCAGGCTCTAAGCCTGGCCATTCAGTCACTGCCATTGAACACATCACTTAAAGCTAACACCCAGTTCCTTCCCACTAATGAGGCTCTGCTCAGAGACTCCAGCCCTCACCCCAATCTTGTTTTTCTTTTCCCTTCCTGTCACATCCAGGAGAACAGAGCCATCCAAGTTATCTGTCACCCAGAGGAAAAGCTAAGCCTTGCAGAGGTGCAATTCTCTAAGGGGCCATCTTTCTGGCTGAATCCTTTCTGGGCTCCAGACTCCTGGCTGTGGTCTTGTGGTGCCAGCCCCTCCACTCAACTGTGTCACATGACCTGCAGGAGCTCTGACACTCAGGGCCTTAGGATGCCAACTGGAGGATTCCTTGGGAAGGATGGGGTGCTGTTGACAAGTCACCATGTGGGAACTTTAAGACCAGTTAAATGCAACTTTGAAACACATTCAATGGAGCCTGTGGCCAAGACATTATTCACCATAGTCCACGTGCTGCCCTGCATTTCCCAGCCTCCCTTGCAGTTGATATCACACCGTGTGACTATTTCTGACCAATGGACTATGAGCAGAAGCAGCATGTGTCATGTCCATGTCTAGGCTGAAGTGGCCAAAAGCTAACGTGACTCTTCCATCCCTCTCTTTCCATGTAGCAGTGACCTCAGGGCTCCTATTCCAGATGATGTAGCTACAAGATGGAAAGGAAATTTTTATCATGTTAAGCCATTAGGTTTTGGGGTTTGTCTACCGTGGCAGTGAGCGTCACTGATCCTGACTGATATACTGTGAGAATGTGAGCTCCACGTGGACAGGGACCTTAACTGTCCTATCCGCTTCTGTGGCACCAGTGCATGATGAATCATATGGAAGATGCTAAATAAATGTATATGAATGACTGAATGAAGATCTATACAAACTCCCAATGTTTCCTCACTAGGCAACCAGTGAAAACCCTCCATCCAGATAGGGCATGAACAATAGTCTCTATTTCTGTCCTTTCTTACCTGGTTCCATGGGTCCTTGCTCCTGAGAGTTCCTGCTCATTCTGCTCTGTCTCCTGATTTCACTTCCTTATGACATAGGCCTTTTTTGAGCATTTGCCCTAAATCTGAGTCTTTATCAACAGCACTTTCGAGGAGCACATTTGCACCCTATGAATTCTCTCTCCTAATCAGTTGTTTAGGAGCTTCCCTTCCACTTTCCCTGGTAGTGTTGGCCAAAGGTCCACATGGGAATTTCACATGTTGATGTTTGAATGAAGAAAGGTTGCCACACAAATGCTCTGCAGACAGCCCAGCGGAGGTGGCCAACGACTTTGCATCATTATCACTGGACCACGATCACTTCCTTCTAAATCTATCACCAGGCTCAAGTTTTGTGTTCCCAATCCAAACTTCTAGACTGGTGCTGTGGTTTGAATATGATTTGTTGCCTCTCAACCTTGTGTTGAGGTTTGATTGCCCTGTGAGAACTAATGCAGCAAGCTTCCTCCTCATGTGTGTTTTCCCTTCACAGATGCATACTAACCTTTTCACTTCTCTGCCATGTCTTTATTAGCACGTGGCTTCCTCAAAAGCCAAGCAGATGCCAGTGCCCTGCTCTTGGACTTACCAGTCATGAGAATCATGAGCTGAATAAACCTCTTTTTACAGAATTAATTACCGAATCTCTAACAACTATAACATGCGATAGCAACATGAAACGGACTAAGACAACTGGCCACTAGAAGACTCTTTCTAAAGTAAAATCTGACCGTATTCTTCCATTCCTGAAGAACAGCATAGGGGTCAGGAACACAGATTTTAGAACCTGAGCACCCCAGTTCAAATCTTCTTCCACCACTTAATGGCTATGTGACCTTTGGTAATTTCCCTGAATGCTCTCTGCCTCAGTTTTCACATCTGTTAATGTAGATAATAGTAAAACTCCCAGGATTCTTATAGGACTAAATGAGTTAATAGACATGGAGTGATTAGGTTCAGGGAACAGATGGTTTAAAGATCTCAGGCTAAAGTCTCTGAGGCCTGGTGTTTGAGTCTGTTTACTCAAGCTGCTAACTGGTTACTCAAGCTGCTGACTTGGTTCCTGTCTTAACTGTGAAGGTCCAGCTCATGCCACCCCTCCCAGGAAGCTCACTGCACCAGTCAGCTTGGGCTGCCACAAAAAATGCCATAGATTGAGCAGCTTAAACAACAGAGCCTTATTTTCTCACAGTTTTGGAGGCTGGAAGTCCAAGATTAAGGCATCAGCAGGTTTATCTCCAGAGGCCTCTCTCTATGGCTTGCAGATGGCACCTCCTTGCCGTGTCCTCATATGGTCTTTCTTCTGTGCTGTGAATGTCTGTTTAAATTCTTTTTCTCATGAGGAAGAGTTTCCTGCCTACTCTGAAGACCTCATTTTAACTTAATTACCTCTTTGAAGAATTTATCTTTAAATTAGGTACTTGGGGTTAGGGCTTCATATGAATGTTGTGGTGGGAGGGGACACATGATTCAGCCCATAGCACTCTCTGTGTCTCTCCCACTCTGCACCTTGCCCCCACCTCCACTGAGATCCCATAGTCCACTTTGATGTCCCTGTCATGGCTTTTAACACTGTATGATGGTGAAATTCACTCAGCAATCTTTTTTTTTTTTTTTTTTTTTTGAGACAGAGCCTCAAGCTATCCCCCTGGGTAGAGTGCCATGGCATCACAGCTCATAGCAACCTCCAACTCTGGGGCTCAAGCGAGTCTCCTGCCTCTGCCTCCCCAGTAGCTGGGACCACAGGTGCCCGCCACAACGCCTGGCCATTTTTTGGTTGCAGCCATTGTTGTTGTTTGGCAGGCCCGGGCTGGGGATTCAAACCCGCCACCTTAGGTGTACATGGCTGGCGCCTTAGCTGATTGAGCCACATGCGCCGAGCCCACTCAGCAATCTTTATGAAGCACCTACTATGCTGGGAACTAGGGAAAGACAGTGGAGAAGGGCCTCCTACCCCTGCCACCTTGGAGGAGACATCCTAGAGGTGGTGGCAGACACGGA